>LPNX010427506.1:178529-208251 GCA_001517045.1 Pseudotsuga menziesii
GCATCAATTTTATTTTAAATATAGAGCATATACTTTGGCCAAACGTCTCCAAGATAACATTTCACCTACATACTCCATGACTAGTGACTTGCTAGCACATAGTTGTCGGTGTATTCATCAACTTTGTTCTCATTTTCCTCTAATCATTTCACCATCTCGGTTTTTAATTGAACATTCTCATCATCAACCATTCTAAATTATGAGAATACTTTATGGAATGAATATGGCAGCATAGATGGAAAAACGCAAATATAGGTCAGATCAATGGGCCAAGCAAGCAAGCCAACCTTATTGATGTTCAGAGAAAAAGGTAATTCACAATATTTATTTTATATATTTCTAGATAGTGTACTGCTTATATTTACTTGCTGAATGGTTCTATATTGAGCAAGATAAATATACCTTGCTGAATGGTTCTATATCGAGAATCCCTATATCCAGCTTGTAATTAGTCACTCACCGATTGGTTTTGTATCGAGCAGCCCTATATCCACCCAAGATGGATTTTCTCTACTTTCACCCAGCACCCAACATTGACCATATTTATCGATGAGTTATTCATTCTATATGACACACTCTCGAGCTAGTTCCTGAGCACTCAACTGAGTTCTTTAGCGCCTGGCTAGAAGTAGTCTTATTTCCCAAAAAATGCATCTCTCTATGTCTGGTATGCCTTATCGAACCTGAGAATACTACCCACCTGGTTCCATAGGACATGGCCCCTTGACTCTTTGAGTTCGTTGATGTCCTTGAGCCTCTCGTAGGATTCCCTCCTCCTTGTCCCATGGAAAATACTGTCGATCTCATCCTTAGAGCATCTTTACCAACCCAACTCTAATTGCTTTGATTGCTAAGCCCATTCCATATATGTTTGCTGAAGGAGGTTCCCCAACAACCTTATATGCACTACCCAAGCTACCACATGATAAGGAAGTGATTTGATCCCGTTACGAGACCAGTTGAACGTGATAGATAGGTTCTACCGGCTAATATATAATAGTACCGATAATGGAACGATGGATGCTTTTGAATGCCAGAAAGGAAAGCGAGGAAAAACCAACCAATTTGTGGTGTTTAAAACCATAATTATAACTATATTGCTTTAAATAATTGTTAAAGATTGTGATGCCTCTAGTTAGGAGAATATTTCTCTCTCATGTTCACCGGTTGTGGCCCTAGTTCATAGATTAGCGCATCATCTTTTATTGTTGTTCTGCCTTCAAAGACCCAATCACTAACTGATTTGTATCTACAAATTGAATCATATTCTAAATGTGTTGGGTTGCGTGAGTAGTAAAACATACCTTACCTTTTGCCCAAAATTGACCTTCAACAACGGTGCCCTCCACCTCCTTAAATTAATGTCTATCAAATGAGGATGCAACCCTACCTTTCAAAACCTGCCATGGATCACTTTAGACCATACTGCAACTTTAGTCACTCCGGTATGAAGAATGCTAGGAAGACAATGCTTTGCAACTCTCCCTCTATAACAAGCGGCAATCAAGTTTTATTGACGTTCAGAGAAAAGGTAATTCACAATCTTTATTTTATATATTTATAGATAGTGTATTGCTTATATTTACCTTGTCTAATTGCACGCTCGCTCAATTAAATTTAGTACATTATTGCTCACATTGAAATTTTATAATATGTAATGTTTTTTCTTCTTTATTAGCTTTGTAGTATTTATGATGCAGAAAAGGAATTTAGATTGCGAGATCGTAAATCAAATTTTATTTTATTGTTAACAGTTTCATCTTATATCTATCATTACTCATTTAATGGCATTTTTTGTTTGGATTTTCCGTTTTGGGATAATTACAAGAGTAGCAAGCTGTCCAAAATTGAACCCAAAACCCAAGCAACAACCCTGATACTGGATTGTTTAGTACTTGAAAACTTGAATAAGTGTTATTTTAGTTTGAATTTTTTTCCTATTTTGGGGTAATTACAAAAATAGCAAGTTATAATTCAAAATTGAACTCAAAACACAAGAAGCAGCCCTGATACTTGTTTGTTTAGGACTCAAAACCTAAATAAGTGCTCTCTATAGCTTTTGTTATTTTTTTCCTTTCAATATTGTATATCTATGTTCAATGCAAATCATTGTCCTTGTGAATATATCTCCCTAGGAAATGTTGAGTGCCTTTTTGTTTTTCCTAACATTTATTTTTCTCCGTGACAAGTCTTTTTGAATTCTTTGAAGACCTACATGTTTGGCCTTATGAAACCTCAACTTCTGTGTATTTTCCAAACCTACAACTCAAAATAAATAACATTATTTTTTTCGAGTGAAACATTCTGTACTCCAACCTCACTTGCTACAACGTACACTTTTGATTCTCTGTAGTTTCAAAACTTAATAATCAAGTCTGGAAATAACTATAAGTTCGCTCTAAAGCACATTCTATAATCCAACCTTTGGAACAACATGAAATCTTTTGATAGGATGCTTGGTGCCAAAACATAACTTAGTATTTATGAAATGGATATGTTTGGCCTTAAAATACAACAATATTACGCAATGGATATTTTTGGTTTAAATTTTTTTTCTAACATGATGCCACGAGTATTTTTATATTAAACATCATGTTATTTGGTTTCTTCTTCACATTGTAAGGATATGTTTAGAACCAAAGTATTTATGTGTGGTCTTGAAACAATAAAGTATTATGCAATGGATAATGGATATATTTGTTTTTTTTTTAATATAATGCTATGGATATTTTTGCATTTAAGAGGCACATGCTACAACTAAGGGATGTGTAACTTTTGTGCTTATTAGCTTAAATTATATTTAAAATATTTACAATATCATATATACAAAACTACACAAATTAAATAAATAAAACCATTCTTCCACATTTACAGTATAAAATGGGGTTTGCACCTTAAATTCATTTCAGTATTAGTTGACTTAAAACTACACAAATTAAATAAATAAAAACACTCTTCCACATTTACACTAAAATCCTCATTCACATTGATATTCCCAAAGTGTTTTTTCCATCAATGTTGTTGTAAGAGCTTAGTGCTCTACTGCTTGAATGTTGGATCTTGATCTATGTGTTGGGCCAATGAATTGCAACAATAGATACTAGATCCCTTGGATTTACTTTAATTATCAAATTGATTCCTATGTAAACTTATGAGGTGTTTGCAATATGTATGCAACTTCAAAGGCCTAACCCAAAACTAGTATTCTAAATAGGAATGCTCAACTTCAACAACGCACTCTTCTTAACCCCTATCTCCTCTTACCTAACTCTTAAGACCTTCACCCCTATCTCCTCTCACAATGTGCAAAGTAGATGGGTATTTTAGAGTCACTCTTTTGGGTTAAAGAGCTAGTGAAGTGACTCCAATGAATCAAATCGATCTAGAAACCTTACACTACTTCAAAGCAAATCAATTCTTACAACCTCGATGAAACATAGATTCAAAGGACGTATTGTAAAGTGATGAAAATCATGAATAAAACATGGCAATGAAGTATATATAATAAAACATTACACAAGTTGTTTACTAGTAAAACCAATCCTAAGAAATGCTAAAAAACACATAAACTAGCTAGTTGTAATGCTATTGTAGGAGTCTGTCATTTTACTACAAAAGTATAAAATCACAAATAAACATAACTCAAATGAAAATGAAAGATAAATATAGTGGTTATCATTCCTTTCCTTAAGTGGACCCTATTCAAGGATACTCTTGTAACCCTTGTTAACACAAAAGACTAAGTATGAAGCAAAATAACTTCTTTTATTAATATGCCATTCAGAATATCAAGTCAAAGTGCCTTCTTCTACAATTCAAATTTCAAAATATCTAAGAGAAATAATAACATTAAAATGAAGTTTATGAACATTCAGCTATCAACTTAAATACTCTTAAGATATATTTGATTTATGGACTTGATTGTGTGCAAATTTACGAGTCCGGCATTTTAGGTGGACACTCCACCCATCTTCAAGGATCATTTTATTGAGCTCTCATGATCCCTAAATATAGGTGGAGTGTCCACCCAAAACGTTGGACTTTGAAATTTACACATAGTCAAATCCAGAAACCAAATATATCTTAGTGATGAACTGTGAAAATATTCATGCTATTAAATACTCTTGTTTATATTATAGATGGAAATCTAAGTAAATTCTCCATTAACCCCTTGATTGATGGGAGCTACTCTTATAAATTTGAATTGGTGTGTCCTTGAATCCTAGAATACTTGTGCAACTTGAACTCATGAGGCAATTCAGGCTACCTATGGCCATAAATCTCCCATTGAACATTGGCAACTTTTGGAGTGACAATGAGGAAAAAACTCCCTAGGATTACTCATGCTTCTAGCTATTGTAATCATGAGTGAGGACATAAGTGATTTGATCCTTGCACTCTTTGACTTGAAACCACATTAATTTCATAAGTGAAATGTGTGCAGGCCTACTCAAAATCAACTAAGAAACAAAGTACATCACATGCATTCAATAGGCTAAGTAAATTATTCATGCAAACTAGCAATGTCTTATACCTTCAAGAAATATGAAAATGCATATTTATTAATCAAAGATAAGCAAGGTTTGACGCAAAAAGTCAAATGTTCATAGAAAAATGAGAAAAATATGTGTAATTATAAAAGCCCATCCCAATGCTAGTTATGTTCAAGGTCCTAATAACATTTACATAAAAAACAAATTTAACTTCAAATTTATAATCACCATTTCTCCTTTTTCCATTTTCTTTTCAATTGATCTCTAATATCATGTACTTTTAATAAATAATCTTATAAAAAGTCAAACTCTTCCATTTTAATCAACAATAATACATTTACCTTTATTTGAGGTTTCATGCATTTATTCGTAAATGGCCCACATGATAAACACATCGTTACCATTTTGAACTTGTGGTAAAACATCTAATTTTGTAAAGAACTTGATCAACATCACTACTTCTTGATTCTTTACCTCGTACTTTGTTTGGGCATCCACATGATTGTTACTCCACACTTCTTTTCCCATACAAGTTTGTTCAAACACATGTATTCAAAAAATCATTTTTTGTATCCATGATTTAAAATTCAAATAGTTCGACTCCAACATTATATAAGTTAAACTAGCCATTTTTATAAAATTCAAATACACCAGTTGGTTCTAAAACTTTGTTCCATGACAATAAAATAAAAATGACATTGTATTTTCATTCAAATTTTAAAATTAATATAAAACACTAATGAACTTGTCAAATTATATAGCTTGGCATAGATTGCTTCAAAGTCTTCTTCAGATTGATTTGAATCTTTTACATGAGTTTCTTATTAAGTGGATGGATTCATTGATTTTCCCTTCAAATCCCATAATAAAACATTGCTCAAAATATCCGCTTATTTCCTCCAAAGTGGCTTCCTTCTAGTTGGCATGGTGGCTTCTCTGAAGAAAAGAAATGTTACACCCAATGTTATGGGAAGTGTTTTGTGTTTGGATATAAGGTTTATAGATGCATTAATTGCATTTGTAAACCTTATAAATAATTAATTGCAATTTTAATAAACAAGAAGCCAACGCAAATGCAATGTCGGGAACATTGCCACCTTGTGGCTCTTGTTTAAATATAAAATTGTATTCATATAATTAAAAGAAAAAAGAGATTAAAAATGTATTTTATATTACTTTTTATTTCACATATCTTATTACTTTGTTTTTTTTTTTAAAAGAAGCCACACGTTTGTTCATACTAGTTTGTTGCTTTTGGCTTTTAGAAAAGGACAAGCCTAGAATTGTTAGGACAAAACCAGGGTTATAGGTTAAGAATCCTTTTCCTATACTACGTATATCTATACATTAATAAATATACTATATATATATACATTAATAAAGTATAATTCTTTTGGAAAAAAAATAAAAAAATTCTTACCTAAAACTTATTTCCAAAATTATATGTAAATTCATACGAATTGTAATGTAAAAAATGTCTCATACCATTCATTCAAAAAGAAAACACTCATTCATAAGGTTATAGACTAAGAATCCTCACCTAAACCTCATCGCCAAAATTATATGTAAATTCATACAAATTGTAATGTAAAAAAAAATTACTCATACTACTCATTAAAAAAAACACTCATTCACGACAGTGAATGAATAAGTATAAGCATTATAAGTGAAACTCTACATCTAAACTCATGATATAATAATAATAATATTTTCAAAAATTCTTTTCATATTTATTGATTTTTTTCATCATCTTTAAAAATCCTTTCTCGATTTAAAGATTTGTTTTTTCATTATTTTTAAAGATGTTTTATGTATTTTCTTCCATGATCTAGTCCAGGTACAAGGCATAGTTGTATGGAAACCTACCCACTTTAGTTTGAAAGTTCATGCTCCCTATACAACACTGCTACTCCATATTTCCTTTGAGGTAGTAAAATTTATGGCTTTAGGTAGCTAGTTTGAATAATGTGGAAGATGTGTGGTAGAAATGTATCAATCTCATTGAAAAAGCAAAAACAAATGTAGCGATGACAGTTGGTGCTACCCATTTAGAATAGACAATGATAATGAGGGCTTGTATTTCTCAATGAGAGTTGTGTGGATCAGATTTCATGGCACTAATTTAGAATAGATAAGGGTAATGTGAGTTTGTACTTATCAATTAGGTTGTTAGGTTGTATAGACCATGTTGGTAGGATTAACATGTCTAAGAAGATGAGAGTACGGATTTAAATAGAAATTTTAATTTGAATATAGATATGTTATTATATTAAAATAGTATTTTAGATAACAATTATAATTCAAAGATAATTAATAAAGTATGTCGCAGTAATAGTCAAATAATGTTAATATCGGTATAAATAAAATGTTGATACTATATAAATGAAGATGTTAAACTATTTCCTTTAATTTTACTCAATTTTTATGTGTATTTATCAAACATAAAAACATGCTAATTATTGTTAAGTATCAAATCATAATTGTGACACAAAGATATATGTGTGTGAAAAAAATATTTAAATTAAATAATCTTATTTTATTTGTCAACTATTAAAAAATCTTCATTTTATAAAATGTTTTCTTTTTAAATATTAATATGATGGTGGTGGTGGTGGTGGTTAACGTCCACTAAGACCACCTTGGTCTATCGCACCTTCAAAGAAAATATTACTTGGATTGTTGTAAAATTTTATTCCTATGCTTTAAAAGCTTAGAAGAAAGTGTTCTTAAGTTGCCATAGTTGTGACATGTTGTAAGGATAGAGAGGTTTGTATTGTAAAGAAGATTATGAAACTGCGATTTATTGTGGGTGTATGCAAGGCACTCTAAGAGAAAATGACTTTCATCCTAAACGTTGATAGTGTCACAAAGATGGCAAATTATTTCCACCCATGGTGTTTTAGGAATTGTCCAACACTCTTTTCACTATGAAGCCCATAAGAGAGAATTATTATCTTAACCATATTAATTTTTTTTTCAAATAAAATAAAACAAAAAAATACTTCTTGATCTTCCAAATTATGGTAAATAACTTCATAATATCTTAATATTTTTTTAGTTTCAAATTGTTTATGATCCTGTATTTTCTCTTTAAACCATAATCATACATTATCTTATTATAAATATAATTTTTTAAAAATATCAATTGCAAAAATTACCATTGATCAATCAAAATGTCAAAACTACCACATAATCATACAACATCACTTTAAGTCCACATCACAAAAAGTCTATAGTACAAAAATTAAAGTAAACTATTTAGCACACATATCAATAACCAAATTGCATTCATAATAATGGTAGGAAAAATAGAAGTCCAACCATTTGGCACACATAACAATAACGAAGACCAGGACTATCAACTTAGCATTTCAATGTGTGGGAAGGGGGGACAATTCTGACATCACTTCCTTACACTTTCTCCTCTTCTGTGTACACAAGAGAATATGACAACTCCACAATGAGAACTCTTGGAGTATGGACAAAGCAAGGTCCGTTGATATTTAATTAAATAACAATAAATTTCGCCCTATCCTATCCACATGTTATGCCACCTACCAATGGGGGATGGGTAGTAATCACAACCACTTACATGCACGATGGATAACGAGCATCCCAATGTCGATTGAGTCGGTCTCATAAACAAAACCTTTTATAAATTTAATTAATCATTGTTTTAATGGTTAAGGTTCGAAGGGTAAAGTGACTTCTGGGATAGAGGCTCACCTCGGTGGGCTTCGAAACGTCTCGACCCTTGCTAAGTCATAAATGACTAGTATATCCGATTTGCGGACTGTTAAATATACTCTTGGGAGATTATTGTTCCCATGGTCTAAAAATAAAAAAAATGTACAATAAAAAGTAGAAGAAAAAAATAATGAAATGAAAAAAACAATATTTTAAGAACTCTAAATACTTTTAACTACGATCTAATGAATAAAACAACAAAAGCTTCAAATAATCGTATACATATGAAGCAATGAATAACAATGTGAAGTCTTATAATATATCCATGACAAATGATATTATTGAAATTGACGACACAAAGCACAAGCAAAGGAAAAACCTAAAGACGACAATAGCATCTATATTAAAAAAACAATATACATGTTCTTAAAAATTTACCAACATAAAGCATTACACATAATTTGCAAATCATAAATTTTAGGACATTGTTGCAGAGTAACACACAACATTTCACATCATATATCATATGCAGACCCTCTAAAAAATGATTTAAATGTATGAGAAACAAATAAAAAAAAAGTGAAGCTACACAAGTAACCAAATTTTTAATACACAGAGTATCAAATTTGTCAAGCTTGTTGTATCAGAATTAAATTTTTTGATCTACCTTCTAACTTCAAAGAACTAGTTACATATATGGGTTAATGATCTTTATCTTTACTCTAGATATATTTCATTAATTTTTTTAACTATAATTAAATTCAAATTCCTTAATATTTAATCTATTTAGATAATATAATCTTTTAAATAATGCCATTTATTATTTATAATTAATTAACAACAATATGGTACCAACTATAATCTTTGGATTGTAGTGACACTTATATATATATATATATTAATATCAAATTTAAAAAATAATAATTTCTTTAAAACAAAATCTTTAAGTAATAATTTATTACCTTCACATATCTTATTAAAATACTCATTATTAAATCAAATATAATTAAAATAAATATATTTTAGTTTTTCTTTTGACAAAAATATTTTAATTAAAATAGTATTTTAAATATATTTAATATTATTATTTAAAACCATTTATAAATATTTTAATTTTTTCTTTGATTAAAAATCAAATTTAAAAAATCAATAAAATTTAATTTCTTAAAAAATAAATATGTAAACAATAATTTATTATCTTTTAACATATCTTATTAAAATACTCATTATTAAAACAAATTAACTAAAATCTATGTATTTGAATTTAGTTTAGTTTTAAATGAATATACAACGTTACCATTAGAACAATGATGATCAAGATCTATTAAAATTGAAATGTTCAATGAATTGGGAATCTTGAAGGACCATAAGCGAATTTCTTGGAATGGTAAAGATAGCTCATTTTTGTTTTGAACAAAAGAAATGAAGAATCTTATTCCTTTTGATACCAACATAGTATATATTTATTCGTTTTGATACTAACATAGTATACATTGACTTTGAGTGTAATGGACTTTATTTGATACCAACATAGCATATATTTATTCGTTTTGATACTAACATTGTATACATTGACTTTGAGTGTAATGGACTTTAACGAGGATGCTTCTAGGTATTGATGGTAACTCTCGAGGCAAGCCAACCAATAAGGATTGCCAAACTGCCAGCAATGGCTTTTAGATTTTTTTGAAAATATCTAAATCCATTCAAAATCAACAATATTAAGTATATGATAGAAACAATAATATTGGTATATAAAGAAAAAAGAGTCACGAGGTGGTAATGTTCCTGACTGTGTATTTGTTGTTGTAAGTGTAAGAAGCAATATAAATTGTCAATCTGCAATTTCAATAGAAATTTAGTAAATTGCATAACATCAGTTTGGAAATAACAATCATTGAGGAACCAAGTATTACTGTGACAAAATGATATTCAAAAACATAAAATAGAAGTTCTAAATTGCAATTGTCTAAATCATTAATGAAAGAAGGCGATGAAATACTATAGCGATGAAAGCATTTTTTAAAGCATGCATGTTTCAATCTGAATTGGAACTTGATTGTTCAACCTTTGATCAAACAGACTTTGTACAGTATTGTGAATGAATGATGCATAAGAAGTGTTATATCTAAACAATTACCGAATGACCAAAATCTTGTGTGAATCAATGTTCAATGCTAGAAATATTGAAGAATTGAGCATGATTATATTCAACAAAAAAAATAGTTTCAATCATTACATTTTAGCATCTCGAATATTAATCAAGACCATAAATCAAAATATTGGAAGAATTTTTATGATCCATTGTCTTTGCAAAGAGCTATATTTACAGTACATTCATTTCAAGCCATTGCAACTAGGTTACAATTTTCAACACTCTCTCTCTCTCTCTCTCTTGATGACCAAAGTAAAGAGCATCGTCATTATCTTGCCTTCTCCTTCATTTACAATGGGTTGATTATTGGTTGTGGAGCATGATCTTCCAGATCCAGAGATATTATTCAGTCGTGTTTGTACCCCTGGTGTATTGTACACTCGTTCCCCCTGCTTTGGGGTTCGGGGCAGTGCCTTGAAAAAGGGGGTTCGGGGGCAGAGCCCCTGAGAAATTTTTTTGGGCTGTGTGTTGGCCAACAGTTATGCAGACCCATGGTATTGGGTTAATCGTAGTATTTTCCCATGGTATTTTTTCCCCTATAAAAGAAAGCATTGTAACACAGTTGTGTATGGTATTATAGCATTGTAAACAATCTCTTTGAATGTGTGAGAGAGACTCCGAGAGCGTGAAGAGGAAGTGCAGCGGTTTTGTTGCAGGTTGTATCCCTTCATCTTTCTGGACTGTAATAAAAGGACTGGCAATTTCTTTGTGGACGTAGCCCATCGTTTGGGTGAACCACGTTATATCTGTGTCTCTCTATAATTTGTTTAATGTGTTTTGCATCTTGTTTAAGGATTTAATTGTATATTTGTTATTGCTCAGCGGTCCTATTTTTTAACATTGATTTTAGTAATTTGATTAAAATTAATTTTCGGTAGGATTTTGCTGTAATGTTGAGTTAGAAAGTTGATTTTAGGTTTGGGGCCAAATTATGAGGGTGGACAGATTGGCTTACTTTTTACTCACCGACTATAGGATTCTATGCCTGGTAGTTCTAGAAAGTTTGTTTCCTTGGTCACTCTAAACCATGACAACGTCCATCCTTACAGGGTTACAAAAAATCTAGTTGGATAATTAAAGAATATAGGATTGGGAAAAAAATATTAACAAGCAAATTAAATAGAATAATTGTTCTATAAAAATATGCAAAATATTTCTCATAAAAGCAACAAATTTCTTTTGAAAACACGTAAAGCCTTCCTAAAAGCAAGAACATTTTACAATTCTTAAAATTACATATCTGTGGCATTTCAAATAGAGTCATATTTGTCAATCCCTCACATAGACACATAGACAACTTTTCAAAGCTCTCCCATGATCTACATTACTCGTAAAGATGAGGCATAATCAACTTCTCAAGTAGTATAGACTTAAGTTGAGTAACTGAATAGAGGCTTGGAAGCCCATTAAGTATTGAACACTTTCAACTCTGATTATACATGATAAGAACCTTAACCTTTGGCATAGTATGTAAAAATGTTGGAAGAAAGTATTGACTTGTAGAAAAGAATAATGCCAAAGCTTCCACCTCTAGAAAAGAATAACGCCAAATCTCTTCCATTGGACCTATCAAACACTTCATTAAAATTGGAAAATTAATGAATATAACTATTAGTCTAATAAATTACTCAACATTTAAGCATAGAAAGAACAAAAACAAGTCTCAGGGTATGAATTGAATCAAATTGAGCCCTAGATGTCCAATCTTTGAGTTTTAGCCAGTTTGTGTGAATACTATCATCTGTGTGAGGCATGAAAAGCCTCTTACCATGAATGCCACTATCCTATCTTGGCTTTCTCTGTAACCGAAAACTCAAAAAACCTTGATCTATACTGGCTTGATTTATCATATCAATAGATTTCTCTAATTCTCCTAGAAATCATGTAAATAATATAAACCCTTAAATTGTTGGTGTACTTGTTGAGCCCATTTTGCAGAGTTGATTCTCTATCAATGGATGTCAAAATAACATCAAATTAAGTAAAGATACAATTGAGAAGAAAACCTACAATGAATATATAGATTTATAAAAAGGTAATAACAAATTTAAACAAGTTTCTTACCCTAGATCTCTTATAAGATTTGTAGGATTTCGACTTATAAGTTGTAACAAGATCGCAAAATCTTATTTCCAATGGCAAATCTACATTGAATTCATAATCATTTCAAAAGTGGATATAAATGTACTACACAAATATTTATGATATCCTAATAGACATCAATGATGGAAAAAAAATTCTAACGAGGATTAGCACTATAATGAAGGCAAATTAGAAAAGTACAAATTGTTGGCTCCTTACCTGTTTCTATAAACAAATTTATTTGGCACATATAAGTTGACAAATAGTGAATTCATGTCAATATTGACTCATAGGGATGACACGGAATTGTTGCTTGTATAGACTACTCTATTAATCATTGTCCAAGTCCAGTTTTTAAGATTCTAATATTGCAGGTCTACAATTTTCAATTTTGGCATTCCAGGTGCATATTTGGAGCTAGATTTGACCCTTCACGTTTTCTCTTGAAAATATCATGAGTATGTGCCCAAATTTTTTTTTTCAAATCTTTGTAAATCATCTCAACTACTCTCTGATGTCTTTACAGAGTACCCAAGTCTTCTTTATAAGTTGTGAATTGTCGCTAGCTCAAACCAGCCACAAAGAACTACTTGTAAATTGTTTATGAGAAATGGGTTTGTTACATACTTCTCTTATAACATTGATATTTATAATTTTGAATCACATTTGAGAAATCGGAGAAGAGTTAAAAAGATGTATATTAATGGCCGCTGCTAGAGCTCCTATGAATATACTAGTGATTAAGTACTAGGGAAAAAGAGATGAAAAGTTGATCCTTCCCACCAATGACAACATTTACTTTACCTTAGATCTAGAACATCTATCAGCCACAACCACTGTAGCAGTCAGAGCTTCATTCACTTTTGATAGAATGTGTCTCAGAGGCGATTTAAGTTCCCCTGTTGGATTTTTTGAGAAATCTGTGAATTTTAGGAGGAGGTCATCAATTATCCTTTTTAAAGGACGAGGTAATCACAAAATCCATTGGTGCGTAAAAGATCCTTCGTAAAGTTCTCATTGGTTGATCCTATTATTCAAAAACGGGTGTATATCTTGGGGAGTATCATGCTCAATTTGAAGAAACTATCATTTTCTGACCATGATTTGAAGAAATATCCAGAATTCAAGAACGAGAAATACATGGATTTGGTGTAGATTGAAGAAGGTGGTCAAATTGAGTTGGTCCCCATGGAGTGGGCTAGCGGATTGGGTAGGTCTGATATTTTATCGTTAATGCATCTACCCCATTTTGGTCCGCAGAAGTTAATATTTGTGTGAAGCAATTACTGGTGTGCTTCAATGGTGGGTGTCTCTAGTTAGATACCAAAGTTTATGTTGATGTCGATTTGATTGTCAACATTACAAGGTTGAACAATAAACAGAATGTTACTTGATGATATGTATGTAACAACATAAAGCAACTATCACCTCAATGATAGGGTTTTTTTTTTTGCCGAGTCAAGCATGAGATTGAGAAATAATTGAAGAAGAGTCTAACTTGCTAAAAATGTCAACTATCAAGTCTATGCCAAAGCACGATAAAAAAAAGGTAGCAAGAGACCCAAGTATCAGTTAGCAAATCACATTGATTCAATAGGTAAAAGAAGACGACATTAAATACTATAAAAGACTATATCTATCAAATTCATAACAAAACTCTCCTTTAAAAGGGCACTTTGACATAGAACAGTGTTGATGCAATACAAATGAAAATTGCACACCTTTAGCCTTTTTTTAGAATTGTTTACTAGTGAAGAGTATTGTACACTTGATTCTGGCACCGACAAAGTAGGTAGAACAACAACTTTCCCTGCCCACATAGATTCCAATAAATCATTGCTTTGTATTTCCTGCATTTGCAGTGCCCCATCAAGACTGACATCTAAACATTGACCAATTGGACTCTGAGCAATGCCAGCTTTTCCAGTTGTGCCTTGTAATTCCACATTAGTTCTACTAATAGAATTTCCGTTGGCATCCAAAATATCTTTTGATCCTGTATCAGAAATATCATTGCTCTTCTTTCCTTCAGATGGCTGAAAATATTCTATCATTATATCTAAAAGTAGGTCAACAATAGCTTGTTGCAATACCTTCACACCCATTAACAAGTCCATAAGACTAGGAGATTAGTTTTCTCCTTTATTACCACTTTTACTTCCCCTAGTAGCAGATGACAATTTTGTTAGAAGCAAAAGCCTCTTCACTTTGGTTGGATCATCTAAATAAACTCAAAGACTAGTAAAAAAGGTTGTTATTGCACCAACATCCATCAACAACTTTTCTATTAATGTAACTTGCAGTTGAGATGGGTCTAATAGAAGAGTTGGATTATCACCATATGTAAGATGAATATTCCATATTATTCATGCCCTAAAATAAATTATGTTAAAAAAACAAGCATACTTTTGGTTAATGCCCTAACCTAAATTAGTAATGTTGATGTAACATTTATTGATGTGTTGCACAACCTATACAGCCATCACCCATCACCTATCAAATAAAGATGATAAAATATAACAAAGATGTGGAAAGGATGATGTAGAAACAAAGTAACATTTATTGATGTGTTGCAGAACCTAGACACCCATCAGAGAAATATAAAAAACTAAAATCAACAACGGTAAGAAGTTTTTTAGGAAAATGTGGTAGGGGATACAACAAATATGGTGACAAGAATGATTAGGTTAGAGACAAGAACCAGGGAGTAGAAAATGAAGAAAGGAAGGTCAAGTGACGAATACGATGAGAAGGAGACAAAGTAGGAAACATTCATATGAGTCGAATACTTCTTGAACATGATCATCTACCACACCTATGCTTTGCCAACTCTTTCTTTTATTTTTTCTTTTAATTATTAAAATCTTTTCTGCAGTGCCTCTAGCACACACTATCTTAGCTAGAGGATTTTTAACACTTCCTAAAGATTCCTTTGTATGTAAGCATGATGGTCCCATAGGACAGTTGGCATCATGTATGGCTTAATAAAATTCATATTGTATTATACTCTTTGCTAAGCCATGGTTCCCATACTTCAACCCATCAATAATTAGTGACAACTACTCTAGAGTGGTTGAAACTCCCAAACCTTCCCATCTGTTTTTGGGAGGAGGAAATTTTTGAGAAGATAGGGAGTACCTTGAATTTTTGAAAATATAGGGAATGCATTTAGGTAGAGACTATCTCATATCAATATGGGAAAACAAAGACCACATGTGCCAGGTTTTAAGCGGATGAATATCAGTAACAACCTACTAGGGTGAATAATCTTGGACCTAAACGAATCACACTCGGTCTAGCATTTCGATTATAAACATACAACCTATCACTGAAAATTATTTCATAGTTATACAAAACTACCATAAAAGGCAGACCCATCCAAGGCTTGAAAGAAATACTCCTCTGATTACACAAGCAACAAAAGAGGAAGGCATCAAGAATGTTCAAAGAGGAACAATGAAATATTCTAGTTTAATTGGCTTAGAAAATCACAAAGAATGCAAATCAGTCACATCAGTTCAATCCCAACATAACACATTAAAAATTAACTCAGATCACTTGCTCGAAATCACAAATTTAAGGTTTGAATGATTCCTACACGAGACAAACCAAAATCAAAACAACCTTCCATAAGGAAGGTTCATGTCCCAGAGGCCTCCAAGTTCATATGCAGGCATCAAACTCTCCTTTCAATTCAAGCGAAGATGGAAACAAATGATATTTTTTCCAGTATGTTCTAGTGATTCTAATGCATCTTGTAAAAATCCTGAAGAGACAATAGTCAGTAGGGAAACTAGTTGATTTTCTCACGCATAGGTATAGTTTAAGGAGACTGTAGTTTAATTTGTTTATGTAAATAGCTTGAGTTTATTTTTTTTCTACCCATAAAATAAATATGGGGTGGAAGGACCCTCAATTTGTAGTGGCTGTGGAGTCAAAGAGAACACAAATTACCTTCCTTCTTTATAACTTTGGAAAACACCTGTGGGTATTGGGAAACAAAATTATTATTGTAGGCATGAGGGGAACAAAATTCAGGTAAGATAGAACTGGACTAAACCTCCTTTCCAATCTGACATAAAAGTGATTTGGAAATTATGCCTCTTTTCATCCATGGAACCTTTGGATTGCTAGAAATTTTAGAATCCAAGAACAAGAAGCAAACCCTGACCAAATCTATATTAAGACCAAGAGGGAGGGAGGAGGATCTCACTTAAGATGAAAGTCTTATCTTGGAGAAATTAAAAAATAAAATGGGCAATCTCTCAATAAAGGACAACTAGTGAGCACTTCGATGGAAATCAACCAGTAGAAGGTCGGGTTAAATTAAATTTGGTCTAACAACCAAAGGAAATCCAAGATTGGTTATGGATAAAGGAGAAATAAGCAATCAAAATGGAAATATTACAATGGACACAAATAATCGCACTGAAATCAATGCTCTAAAAGGAGGGATTAGAACCTATTTAAATTTATGATACTTGAGCAAATTATTGTAGGAGACTGATGAATATAATTTTTTTACCTATTGATGAGAGACTGGTAAATCAAATTAACTGGGTCAGGAAAGCAGAGGAAGGTTTGACTGAGGTTGAACATATCAATGTTAGAAGAGTGGCCAATAAGTTCGTTGATTAGCTAGTAAATAAAGAAGTGCCAATGGGGAACTATGACCATATTCTTGAAATCAAAGTTCTAAAAGAGGAATAACAATGGAAATATTTGGAAATAAGGCTTCTAAAAATATCTTCTTCATTCCCACTAATTCCTTCACTGTCAAAGGAATCAATAAGCTCATATGGATTCATTGACAATGCATATTGTCCATCTTCTGAAACCATTACCTACTGAAAGATTAAAATGATCCCATTAGGGGGAACACTCATTTAATGTTAAGATAGATGATTCAACGAGGGAAGACACTAAATAAATTAGAAGAGAAGATTGGTGTAAAACTTAGCCTCGTTTCAACTTAAGAGAAGACCACTATTGGGTGCATATTATATTAAATTTACCCAAAGGTTCAAATGCATTTTCTATGTTCATTTCAATCCGCAGTGGAATCCTACAGTTTCAGGTTCTTGTTGAACTCAAATAGAGCAAAAAAAGATGAGCATAAAAACATAATCAAAGATGCATTATGAAGTGCAAAAGCAGGTTGGGAAGTGAGGACGATGGATGGCCAGGCATAATCTGGTTGGTGGCCATGGCCTAATTGTGTGCATGTAATGTCGAGAATCTCCTTGGACAACACCGACCCACTTAACGAATAAAGAGTCTAGGTCAAAATATTGTAATCTAGGTACACCTTTTTTATTTTCCATGTTTAGTTTTATTTTGAAGGAGAGATAAAAATGAGATACATCAAAGAAAAGGTACAAAAGTCAAGCTGCAATTAATATGGAGACTTTGGTTCAAAAGTCACATGGAGATAATGAGACAAATATGCAAATACTGAATGACTTTGACATCATACAAAAACAACTTTAAACCAAAATGATTTATAAAATGTATTTATTTACCCAAAAACTTCAAAAAATATCGAGTCAAAATTTAAAAAAACCTATAGTAAAAACAAAACTAAGCCATTCCAAAAAGTGTCTTGAATAATATATATATATATAATCATAACTTTTGATACATATAAAATAGAAATACCACTAGTGCCAGTTCTCTCTAAATACAATTATAACTAAGAAAGCTCCTAAAACATAGGAGCTTTAAAAAAACACTATTTTGTTCTGTGTTATTACTCTCATTTTACAGAAAACCGCAAAATTTTCACATTCCACAAAGCATGTGAATTAAATATATGTAAAATGTAACCTTCAAGCAATTAAAAAAAGTTTTAATTTATTCATCAAAATTTTGTAAAAATAAAAAGTAAACAACTCAGCTTTTAGACAGATATTCTTAATCATTAAATGACAGTTTATCACTTTTTTATACTACAAGAAAATAATCTCATATCCATTAATGAAGATTACAAGCTTTTATTGTTATACTTTTATTATTGTTGTACTTTTATTATAAAAACTTGAATCCCTTTGTCTAACTCTTTGAAAACAGTGAGCTTCATCATTTTCATTCCTTTAGCTTCAAATTCAATAAATGATGTTGTTTCCTATACATAACAACAATTTCAACTACTGCAAATATTAGAGATTAACCATTAATACAATTTACATAACAACCATTTCAACTACTGCAAATATTAGAGATTAACCATTCATACAATTGATGTATTTCGGCAAAATAATATGTAAGTGTGATGTAGCCATTCTACGTTAACAATGGTTGCCTATTAGAGAATTCTTATATTTAATTAGAACTAGAACGCAGAATTAAGGAAAATAACTTTGCGTGCATGAACTTAAATAACTCGCTATTTAATTAGACGAGCATCCATAAGATTATTATTTTTTCTTCTTATAAACATTTAACTTCATAGATAAAACTCATAATACGTATTTCATTTCTCAACAAATGATTTTTTCCTAAACATATCTTAATTTATTAGTTATTTTTTATCTTAAATTATTCTTTTATCTACAACTTTTTACAACAAGTGTTTTTTTAATAAATCAAATTATTGATTTCTCTGATAAACATACATCGTTTCATGCAACAATTCAGCATACAAATATCAAACCCTATCTGATGCCAAAGAACTTAAAAAAAACTAAAACGAGGGCAACTACCAAAAGAATTTAAGATGTACCCGATTCACGAAGAAGAGACAAGTGCGGCACGTGAACTGAGAGACTAAAAATGTCACTGGAATCATATACTCAACTTGTCGAGTGTAGCACACAAAAGACAAGAATCATAACATCTTGGAAAATCCAAGGGTTCCCATTTCAAAGCTAGGAGTTTACAATAATTAATGGTGGCACTGGCAAACAATATTTAGCATGTTGTAAAGCATTTAATACCGCTGCAGCACTATTGATTGATGACCCTTGGATCTTGAGTTGCTCGAAATCCAATAGTCATCAAACCTGCTGCAGCCCCATTAAATGATATACAGCATGCTAAATATTTTTTGTATCATAATATGAGATTCATTGACACTTTGGTTGATGAAAAATGAATATTCCTCAATCTTTCTTAATCTATTACCTCAAAATTCCTCAATCTTTCTTAATCTATTACCTCAAAATTGGCCCAAGAAGATTAGACAACTGTTGCAACTTGCAGCCTTTGGTTTTTCTACCCCTGGCATCTCTGAGGCTCTTAGATAGTTGTCTTGGTGTTAAAACCTCCCTGTACCGTCAAAATTTTGATGGTGCAATAAACAACAATGGTGAGATATATATTTCTTCGTAAAGAGCGAGTCAGAGTTATGTTGTGCACTCTGTAGCGTAGCGTAGCCTTGAGGACCCATCATGGCAAAAAAACTCCGTGGGGCTAACAGAACCACTGATACCATGCAAAATCTATTTATCTAACAAGAGTGCCTTGTCTTTCTAGGACGTTGGTTTAGATAGAGCCACCTTATATTTCACGTCTATGAACTGTAAAAAACCATAACAAAAAAGCCTTTGTCTGCAGACCCTAACAAATGAACTGCAAAGAAGCGCCATTCCATAAGTCATGTTATGTGTAGTCTAGCGACAGACTAACAACCTATCTATTACAGTCTCAATAATTTTATAACATCAAGGAAAAACAATCAGAACAGTAACTTTATGTCAAAATCGTGTTCTTTAGTGATGACATATAGAGATCAACATGAGCAAAATAAGTCTCCAAGAAAACCAATTATTTCCATTATTCCATATGTGAGATGATTAACACACTCAAGCTGCCATCTATACATGAAATATCCTCCGTATAACTTCAAACAACCATGTATTTAATTTCCTAGAATATATATGTACAGGAAATTAATTCCCACCAATATGCAATCCTCTGCCTCACTGTTTGCATTCAGAGTTATCATTACAACAGTGTATAATTTTAATGCTTGCAAATAATAAAAAATGTTGTGAAAAATAAACTCAAATGATGAGAAATTCTCCGACTCTTCAAGAGTTGTGCTCCCATCTATCTAACTTGTTCACCCCATATCCAAGCACAATAACAACCCATTTACTTGTTGGATACCTAATTTCCATAACACTATCTTGACCAACAGTGAACCTGCAAAACACTTCTATAAATTAGTAACAAGTTGAAGAATCATGCCAAATACCAGATACTTGGATCTTCTTTTGCTGGGCTGAATTCGCGGCGTAACCCCACACATGCTGGACGTTCATTTCCCATATAGATTCCAGGGAAATCACCCCTCCATAGCTCTTAAGATGGTTCGTCAAGATTCAAAATTGTCCAAGCCTCAAGGACTTCCATATTGGACTCTATAGACTACCAAATTATTTCAACTATCGACCAGAGTTTTGGGGATCTTTAAGCTTAAATAAGATATCAATATTCTAACACAAACTTTAATTATCACCATAAGAGCTTACCACGATACCGATATCCTATAACATGAAATATCACATACCATGCTATGAGGCTTCTAAAACTCCAAGACCCGCAGTGCAACTATCCTCTAGGTTGTAATGGCAGAGAAATAGTTTACAATAATCGAAAAAATTGGTGCAACCCTCGATTATATTACAAACTTCATCTATTCCGAAAAAAAATGTCAACGTATTAGATTGTAACATTTTGAGTTCGAGTTTGAGTTCTCACTGTACATAGGGGAAGCATCTCAAATAACGTAGCCTAATCAAACAATCAATATTTGATGCCCATGACAGACTTCCTTTGCGGGGGGAAGGAAATTATGGGTGTCTAGGTTCCTCATATTGCAATATAAATTTTCCAAAACAATTGGGCTAGGAGTGACACCTGCCTAACCGTACTGGACTATCTTGTATGCGAAGAGATGAAATCAAGTCGATGAGATTAGAAACCATGCCCACTAATTAAAGGTCTGCATTGTTCTATATCCTCTCTTTCGAAATGGATGCGCCGTTGATAGTAACCATTTCTCACAATCTACACATCATTTTTTGCACGTCTATTTCGAAACTCTCTTTCCTCCGTAAATTTTGTAACTCTATTTCCTCACTTTCCCATTACTATTATAAAGTTATTCGCTCTGTCCATTCGATCGCATATAAGCTCAACTCTGAAACATACATCTAGGCTAAGCGAGACGAGTAGAATTAGAAGTAGGATAGAGATTAGAATTCATTAAGTAGTATGGGTGAGATTAAGGAGGTCAAGGTGCCTGATCAGTTCATGTTCCTGATATCCCTTGATATGATGGAGGATCCTGTTGTTTTGTCCATGGGTATAACTTATGATCGTCACAGCATTTAGGCATGGCTAAACCTACACTCATCTTCACGCAACAACATTAAATGGCTCTTCACCAAGCAGATCCTGCGTCACAATGAAGAATTGATTCCTCATCACTTGTTGCATCGATGTATTCAACATTGGTGTGTGCAGTAGGTTAATCGTGCGAACGGATCTGTTGAAAGAATAGCCGATTACACTCAGACCATGGGCAACATTCTGGTAGAGGTTAATTCGTGCAGAACTGGGTAGAAGTTGAAGGAAGCTATGCAGAATATTAAAGATGCATTATCTGGCATAAATGTTACATGAGTAGAGAACACATTGCCTCCACCAAGCTCGTCGCATCTGTGTTTTTTGGTCAGTGTAAAGGAGCAATGGAGAAGTTGAAAGAGTCTGTGGACGTATGCGAAGAAGCCTTAGGAAGGCTGGTAACGATTAACCCTGTAGATGAAGAAACTCGCCCATTGTTTATTAGTTCTTCCGAGGCTTTTCTTTGCATAATACAAAATATTGTAGAGGGTAATCCCAAGGGTTTAAAAAATGCAGTTTTGATACTTCCGGAATTGGTCGCCGCAGGTCCTCTGTACAGTGAGTCCCCAACTCCTACACCTGTGAAGACGACTACAATTAGTACCATCTATTACATAGCAACTGAGGAAATTTGAGATGGTCTTCAAAACCGTGGTTGTTTTCGTGAGTAGTATTTATAATAAAAGTTTGTAACAAAATTGTAACAAGAGGAAAAAATTTGCCAATCTAGATGGCTATAGCCGGTTAATTATTAAATATTATGATTTAACAAAAATAACACTTATTCAATGAATTAATTATTCCTACACTTTATTCAACTCAAGGCTTTGAATACGAGACTCACCTCTTTTATCTAAAAGAGTATTCATTCGGTATATCACTAACATTTCCCAGCTGTACTGCCTAAAGCAAATATTCTGATTTAACAAAAATTACAGCAAATATTCTGATTTAACAAAAATTACAGTTATTAAATGAATTAATTATTCCTACACTTTATTAAACTCAAGGCTTTGAATAAGAGACTTACCTCTTTTATCTAAAAAAGTATCCATTCAGTATATCACTAACATTTCCCCACTGTATTGCCTAAAGCAAATTGAATGCAGATGGCCAAAGATGATTTTGTTTTTTAGGTTGAGGGGGAATTTTTTTTGCATTTATAGCATTGCTAACATCATGTCGCTGCCTGGAGAACAAAAACCCAGGGCAACCTCACCTCCCCTAAACCAATGGTAGCCTAAAAAATATAATTAAAAAATAAACTTAAATAAAATTTATATTGAATATTGCAAAACCTTAATCTAAACTCTCATTTTTTAAAATTGCTTTAGATTGATATACTCATATACATCCCCTTGTCGAGGACATAATAAATAAAAATATTCACTAAAATATATTTTAAATATTTTAAATGATAAAAAGAGAAAGAGATTGATCGTAATTTAAAAAATGTTTCACTTTAAAACCATCACTTCACATATCTTGATAAATTGCATTTTTACTATTTTAAAAAGTATTATTAATAGATATTGATATTTTTTTTGTAAATTGAATTTTTACTATTTAAAAAAATATTATAGTAGATATTGATTTTTTTAAAATATTACTAATATGATGGCGATGACGATGATTAACGTCAATTGAGACCAACTTTGGTCTATTGGACCTTAAAAATGACAATAGTTGGTTTACTTTAAAATCTTGTTCCTGTGCTCAAAAAGCTTGGGTGTAAGCAAGACACTCTAAGAGAAAGTGATTTTCATCCTCAACGCTCATAAACTCACACAGATGGAAAACCCTTTCCGCCCACGGAGTTTTAGAAATATACCAACGCCATGTTTCACTATGGAGTTTATGAGAGTTCGTTCTAATATTGACTATATTAATTTTCTCCCATGAGCTAGTTACTACTCATAGATACTTCCGATCTTCCAAGTTAGGATTAGGGTGTGTGCAAGAAGTTGAGGGTCTCTTTTGGCGCGTTAGATGCAATACAAAACTGAAAAAACAGACATCCATCAACTTGCATGGATATTTTGAGACACTTACACAATGAATCTTGCGATCAGTAAAAAACAAGAAATGTAGGAAATTGAATGACATTTCCAAATATATATTTTTTTTTCTATTGAAAATGTTGTTAACTATCTAAAGTTAGATAAATTTTAACGGGCACGTTTTATTTTTGTGACAAATTATAAGGTATATGTTTTTGTGGGTGCAGCGTCTGAGTGTCTAAATGATGGAATAAACTTACAAAAACCGGTATACATATAGAGAACATATAGGACTAGCGCACGACTATTTTTCCAATAATAAAAATAATATTTTTAATTTTTTTTTTTAATTATCTAAGAGATCAAACCTCAAAAACGGTACATCATTTGTGGGTGCAGCGTTTGAATGTCTTAATGCAATTATTTGGAAATGGGTTTTTTATAACATGTAGAGATTGGTGTTCTTTAGTGCACCATACAATTTTTTTTTAAATGGTTGAGAAACGAAAGAGATATGGACGAAACACTACCAGTGTGTTTTTTGAGTTGAGGAGTGATGACAGAAGATAAATAAGAAAAAATAGAAAAAATTATGTATTCTTGTTAAAATTTGTACATATTTAGAACCTGCAAAAAAAACCATATCTGTTTCTAAAATCTCATAAAAAATGGAGGTGTGCAGCATAATCAGACGAACCGCTAAACACGATCATATTGAAAATTTGGATATAATGTTGAATTAGCCATGGTTGATCATACTCCAAGGCACAGGCATGTTGAATCCGAAGCAAAGTACAAAGCAGACACATAGGCATATGAATTCCACGAAAGCATGGGTGGAGGCTCTGCCTTATCATTTGGAGGGAATACATTTTTGAATTTAAATAATACGCGAGCGCAATTTAGCTAAACAAAACGCGTGCGCGTTGTGTAGAAACAAAGCTCGTGCGTGTTATGTGTAGACAAATCGCGTGCACGTTTTGTAAAACCAAAAATAGCGTTCATCATCATCTTCATCTTCATCATCTTCAACTTCATCATCATCATCATTATCAACATGATCATCATCATCACCATCAACATCATGAACATCATCATCACCATCATCGTCATCAACATAATCATCACCTTCCTCATCATCTTCATCACCATCATCATGATCATCATGATCATCATGATCATCATCAACATGATCATCATCTTCATCATCTTCATATTCATCTTCATCATCTTCATCATCATCACCATGATCATTGATCATCGATCATCATCATCAACATCGCCATGTTCATCATCATCATATTCATCATCTTCATCTTAATCATCATCATCATCATCATCTTCATCTTCATCTTCATCATCATCACCATCGTCATCATCATCACCTTCCTCATCATCATCATCATCATCATCACCATCGCCATCATCATCATCATCATCCTCATCCTCATCATCATTATCATCATCCTCATCCTCATCGTCATCATCACCTTCATCATCACCATCATCATCATCATCATCATCAACATGATCATCATCATCACCATCAACATCATGAACATCATCATCACCATCGTCGTCATCATCATCATGAACATCATCGTCATCACCATCGTCGTCATCATCATCATCCTCCTCCTCCTCCTCATCATCACCTTCCTCATCATCAACATCATCATCATCATCATCATCAACATCGCCATGATCATCATTATCATCTTCATCATCATCATCATCATCATCATCATCATGTTCATGTTCATCATCATCGTCATCATCATCTTCATCTTCATCATCAACATCAACATCATGAACATCATCATTATCAACATTATCACCATCGTCGTCATTGTCATCATCATCATCATCATCATCATCACCTTCATCATCCTTATCATCATCATCACCATCAACATCATGAACATCATCATCATCATCCTCATCATCATCATCATCAACAACAGCATCATCTTCATCATCTTCATCATCATCATCATCATCACCTTCATCATCACCATCGTCATCATCATCATCATCATCATCAGCTTCATCGTCATCATCATCATCATCACCATTGCCATCATTTCCATCATCATCACCATCAACATCATGAACATCATCATCATCATCCTCATCATCATCACCATCAACATCATGAACATCATCATCATCATCATCATCATCACCATCAACATCATGAACATCATCATCATCATCATCATCATCATCATCATCACCATCAACATCATGAACATCATCATCATTCATCATCATCATCATCATCACCATCAACATAATGAACATCATCATCATCATCCTCATCCTCATCATCATCATCATCATCATCACCATCACCATCATCAACATGATCATCATCATCACCATCAACATCATGAACATCATCATCATCATCCTCACCATCAACATCATGAACATCATCACCATTCATCATCATCATCCTCATCATCATCATCATGCTCATCATCATCCTCATCCTCATCATCGTCATCACCTTCATCATCATCATCATCATCATCAACAACATGATCATGATCATCACCATCAACATCGTGAACATCATCATCATCATCCTCATCATCCTCATCATCATCCTCACCATCAACATCATCAACATCATCATCATCACCATCAACATCATGAACATCATCATCCTCATCCTCATCATCACCATCAACATCATGAACAACATCATCACCATTAACATCATGAACATCATCATCATCATCCTCATCATCATCCTCACCATCAACATTATGAACATCATCATCATCCTCATCATCATCCTCACCATCAACATCATGAACATCATCATCATCCTCATCCTCATCATCAACATCATGAACATCATCATCACCCTCATCATCATCATCTCCAACAACATCATGAACATCATCATCATCATCCTCATCATCATCCTCATCCTCATCATCATCATTATCACCATCACCATCAACATCATCTTCATCATCTTCATCATCATCACCTTCATCATCACCATCGTCATCATCATCATCATCATCACCTTCATCATCATCATCATCATCATCATCATCACCATTGCCATCATTTCCATCTTCATCCTCATCATCATCATCACCATCAACATCATGAACATCATCATCATCATCCTCATCATCATCACTATCAACATCATGAACATCATCATCATTCATCATCATCATCCTCATAATCATCATCACCATCAACATAATGAACATCATCATCATCATCATCATCCTCATCATCCTCATCATCATCACCATCATCAACATGATCATCATCATCACCATCAACATCATAAACATCCTCATCATCATCCTCATCATCATCCTCACCATCAACATCATGAACATCATCATCATTCATCATCGTCATCATCATCACCATCAACATCATGAACATCATCATCATCATCCTCATCCTCATCTTCATCCTCATCCTCATCATCATCCTCATCATCATCACCATCACCATCAACATCATCTTCATCATCATCATCATCACCATCAACATCATGAACATCCTCATCCTCATCATCCTCATCATCATCCTCATCATCATCAACATCATCATCATCATCTTCATCATCATCCTCACCATCAACATCATGAACATCATCATCATTCATCATCATCATCCTCATCATCAACCTCACCATCAACATCATCAACATCATCATCATTCATCATCATGATCCTCATCATCATCCTCACCATCAACATCATGAACATCATCATCATTCATCATCATCATCCTCATCATCATCAACATAATGAGCATCATCATCATTCATCATCATCACCCTCATCATCATCATCTCCAACAACATCATGAACATCATCATCATCATCCTCATCCTCATCCTCATCCTCATCATCATCATCATCATCATCATCATCACCATCAATATCATGAACATCATCGTCATCATCATCATCATCATCCTCATCCTCATCATCATCACCATCAACATCATCATCATCATCATCATCCTCACCATCAACATCATGAACATCATCATTCATCATCATCATCATCCTCATCATCATCATCATCATTCATCACCATCAACATCATGAACATCATCATCATTCATCATCATCATCCTCATCATCATCATCACCATCAACATCATGAACATCATCATCATCATCATCCTCATCATCAACATCATGAACATCATCATCATTCATCATCATCATCATCATTCATCATCATGCTCATCATCATCCTCACCATCATCATCATCATCATCATCACCTTCCTCATCGTCATCACCATCCTCATCATCATCACCACCTTCATCATCATCATCATCATCATCATCAACATGATCATCATCATCACCATCAACATCGTGAACATCATCATCATCATCCTCCTCATCATCATCGCCATCAACATCATGAACATCATCATCATTCATCATCACCATCAACATCATGAACATCATCATCATCCTCATCATCATCCTCACCATGAACATCGTCATCATTCATCATCATCATCCTCATCCTCATCATCATTCATCACCATGAACATCATGAACATCATCATCATTCATCATCATCATCACCATCAACATCATGAACATCATCATCATCATGCTCATGATCATCCTCATCCTCATCATCATCATCACCTTCATCATCGTCATCATCCTCATCCTCATCATCAACATCATCATCATCATCCTCATTCATCATCATCATCATCAACATCATGAACATCATCATCATCATCATCATCCTCATCATCATCCTCACCATCAACATCATGACCATCATCATCATCTTCATCATCATCATCATTCATCACCATCAACATCATGAACATCATCATCATTCATCATCATCATCATCATCACCATCAACATCATGAACATCATCATCATTCATCATCCTCATCATCATCACCTTCATCATCGTGAACATCATCATCATCCTCATCATCATCATCACCATCAACATCATGAACATCATCATCATCATCATCATCCTCATCATCATCCTCATCCTCAACATCATCGACATCATCATCATCCTCATCATCATCAGCATCATGAACATCATCATCATCATCCTCATCATCATCCTCACCATCAACATCATGAACATCATCATTCATCATCATCATCATCCTCATCCTCATCATCATCATCACCTTCACCATCATCAACATGATCATCATCATCACCATCAACATCATGAACATCATCAGCATCATCCTCATCATCAACATCATGAACATCATCATCATCCTCCTCCTCCTCATCATCATCATCACCTTCATCATCGTGAACATCATCATCCTCATCCTCATCCTCATCTCCATCAACATCATGAACATCATCATCATCCTCACCATCAACATCATGAACATCATCATCATTCATCATCATCATCCTCATCATCATCATCACCATCAATATCATGAACATCATCATCATTCATCCTCATTCATCATCATTGTGTGTAATTTATTTAAGTTTACTTTCTCCTTATAAATTGGATTTTGGATTACTAATATAAAATGATTAAATAGTATATCTTCTTACTTCATAATCTATTTTCAATTATTTATGAATAACTAGTCATGGAACATGGAACAATAATCTATTTAGTTGATATTGTAATTACATTTAGCCGTGCACCCACCCCATTAATTGTGATTGAACATATCGCGTGCGCGTTGTGGTTATACAAATCGCGTACGCGTTTTGCCTATTTACACCGCGTGCGCGTTTTGAAATTGTTAAAACAATGAATTGTCATTGTCCGAGAGCAACTTCACTGCGTTTTTATGAAAATTCCGATTAGCGCGCATTATTTTTTAAGAGCACGAGCCTGCCTGTGAAAATACTCACAATCTACACCATCTCCATCATTCTTTTTGTTATGCAGGTGCAGCATTGAGGACATCTTCCATGGTTG
>LPNX010427506.1:216745-246745 GCA_001517045.1 Pseudotsuga menziesii
TACTATTTTGCTATTTAAACTTCTTCCATTTTGATGATTATATTGGTTGTTACATTTGGATCTCTCATTCATTATGTATCTTAAAATGTTGGCATTCACCTAGCTATGCAAATAATTGCTAAATTTTATTGCACTTTGTGTTAATTCCAGCACAATCATTGCATTTGAAGGTTTGACTATGTATGTTACAGGTGGGCACTCTCACTAGTATCCCAATTCAAACTTTGCATTGTCCATCAAATTCTATGCAAGTTGGGATTATACTTGTGTTTGTTTTATATATTTCTAGCCTTTTGGAATATTGAATATATATTAGACATGATGTTTTTTATTCTTATAGCCTATTTTAGTTTGAATCCATCAAACATTAGCTTGGGAGATGTTGGATTGATTATTCTATCAAAAAACACAATTATAGGTTAAAAATTGACAAAAAAAAGAATGCTTTGGGTGATTGAATTACCTTGTTGGATGACAATTAATGAGTGAAATCTCCTCCCCTCAACCTAAATTAGCTCTTGCAACAATCCCAAGCAGTTAACTTGCTCCAAAACGCTCCAATTGCCCTTCGTTTTTGTGTTCTTGATTGTTAAAATGGGCCGCGGGTTTCGGGCCTGTGTATTTAATTTTTTTTTTGTTTTACAAATCGCATACGCGTTTTATAACTACATATCGTGAGCGCGTTTTGTAGTTATATAATGCGTACGCGATATGTCTTCCTATCCTACATGTCCCATGACATGTCAAGCTCGGGTTGAACCATACCAAGTGCTATGTAGTAGAACCTTGATGTATTTTTTGGTAACGTGATCTTGTTTTTGAAAACTAGGATTGCATCTAAAAGGCCCCTCAACTTCTTGCACACACCCATTAATGACCTCCTTATAGTATCTTAATTTTCTCTTAACCGCTAAATTTTCCTTACACCAAAATTTATCTTTAAACTTAGAAGTAATAATATTTTTAACATTATCAATGTTTTGCAAAATGTCGTTTTCATTAATGCCCCAATGGTTTAACCAAGACATGGTACCTTTACCCCAACCCCGCTTGAGGCATAGTTGGTTTTGATTTGAGTTTAAAGCAATTTTAGGAAGTATCTCGTTTCCCATGTTATTTATCTTATGCTTGTACATCAGGTACCTGGTCATAGTCATGCTCTCGATGGGGGAAATACCCACTTCTATGAGTAGGAGAATAGGATAAGGCGTATTGCTTTTAATTTTGAGGTTATAAGTTATAAACTGCTTCTGGATTCGCTCAATATTCCTCCAAGATTCTCTAGAAATGTTGCACCCCCATACAATATAACAAGGATGAAAATAGTTTCAAAGAGGAACTTATTTTTATCCCACGTGACCAGATTGGTTGATTTACAATTATTTTCAAGACCAAAATAAGCTTTCTACCCTTTATTAATCATTTTCTCAATGCTATAGTTCCAATTGAGCTTGTGATGAATATCAATTCCAAGATACTTGTAAGAAGTCACTTCCTTTAGATTTCTATTATCGTAAATAAAATTTGCATAGGTGTCTTTCTTAGATTTTATAATCATGATTTTTGTCTTGCAGTGTTAGCAGTCATACCCATGTTAGAGAAAAATTATTTAAGAATTCTTATTTTCTTATCGATATCAGAAGGACACCTTTCCATAAGAACAATATCATCAGCATAAAGTAGGAGGATGATAACTATCCTAGCTAAGATTGTACCGATGCAACCTGCTTCTTCTAAACACTTTTCTAGCTTATCACTGAAATGTCAAAAAGGGGAGGGGAGAGGGGAAAACCTTATTTAACTCCAATATTACAATTTATATATGTTATCCACCCCTCATTATTCTTAAACTTGGCAATGACCTTATCGTGGAAACTCTCAACTCCAAAGGAACCTTAAGCTCCTCTAGCCTATTCCACGAGTTATTTCTAAGCACTGTATCAAAATATTTTCTAAAATCCACAAAGCAACAAATAGGTCAGACTTATTATTACGACATTCCTTTACAATGATTCTAAGTGTAACGGGGTGTTCTGTGGTTGAATGATTCCTTCTAAAACCTAATTGGCCTTTAACCCGCTTACCTTCCATTTCTAGCCATTCATTGATCTTATTTTCTAAGATAATACCATATAAATTAGCTAAGAGAGGGCTAACCATAATAGTCTGATAATTAGAGGGGCTACTTTTAAAGATAGGAATAATGAGGCTTTGAGTTCAAGGTGTAGGAAAAATTTGCTTGACCGCTAGATTAAAGAGTTTGTGGATGTGTGGGATGAGGACATGCCCTCCAATTTTTAATATTTCCGCTTGGTAGCCTTCAATGACTTTGTCTTTTCCATTTCCCAAGCATTTAACCCCGAAATCTATGTCTTCTAACGAGAAAACTTCTTTCGTTGTAAGAAGGGTTTGAATGTTATCTCCGATATATGATATCGATTCATATATCTTTTTAAGATGGTAATTCCAATCTTTTAAAGCAATTTTATTGGCTCAGTTTTGTTTTGTGAGTTAGAATTTACCTCCAGAATTTCTTAGGAGCCACCTTGGCGAGGTGTAGGAGATTTTCCTACCTTTTACTTGGATAATGCATTTTTTCTTTTCTTTTAATCAAGGCTTTGTACTGATTTATCTTGTCCATTTTTATCGATTATGTAGTATCTAGTTTAATTTCTTTTCTCGCATCTTTGCACTCTTGATCATACCAAGGGTTGGTTCTACTATTGCTCGTTTTAGTCGAGACTTCAATAGAGAACTTGTTAATGGACGATGAGAGGGTTGTAGCAAAATTATGGTAGATATTCTCTACATTCTCCATGCTAGATAAAAGAACCAGATCATTTTTTAGATCATGGAGAAAAATGTCAGCTTTAAATTTATAGTATTTGATTTAAAAAAACATTATGTACATAAAAATTCCAACGCTAACCACATTATATATCTATTTTTGGGTTGGTTAAACACTGGATAAGATAACATAAAGCTAGCAGAGCTTCGCATGCTTTGTGTGTTTTATTATGAGACACTAAAAAAGATGGTAGGTGTTGAAAATTTGGGATTGTTAGAGGAGCTTGAAAGTGATGGTTGTTCCCAACTCCACTAGAGAGATAGAGTACTAGAACATTTACCGCAATATTGAAGTGCTTGTATTTATAATTCTTTTTATAAAAAGCTAATTATTGTTTACATAAATTGATTTTCTCTTTCTTTTAATTTATAAACAATTACTTAAGTCAAATTCTCTATGTTTATAAATCATTTACCAAAAATATATTTCAATTTTCGAATAGAAAATAAACCATATGTTTTTTAATATTATTCATGTTGTAAATATATTTCAAATATTTAGCTTACTACTATTTTAATATTTAAACTATTCAATGTGTGTTTATGTTATTGCATTGAAACATTCATTATAATTCCATTTTTATAATTTTGAGTTTTCCATGTTAATTTGTACTATTTATAGTTTAAATGATTAAAATTTAAAATAAATTATTTTATAATTTAAATTATTAAAAATTAAAATAAATTATTTTATTTGTGTTTTTATTGATTATATCATTTAAAAATTACTAATAAAATGTGATGAATTCATTACATTAAATAATGTTTATATTTAATTGAAAATTTGAACATGTGAAAAGAATAAAAAATTTACTTACTATTCCAACTATTACTCTTTACATAAAACACATAATTTTAGTGCACAATAAATGAGAATATATATAACTTTTCAAACTCTTTTACATGAAAAAAATAAAATAGGGTTTACAATCTTTCTTATAAAAAGGTGTACATTGTTATTCTTATTAATAAAAATAATGGTAAATATATCTAAATTTTTTATTTTTTATTTTTAGGATTTTCTTAAGAATTTTAATGGATAATTAAAATTATAAATTTTGTTATTAAAATTACAATATGAAGTTATTCCAAGTTTAATTAAACTTACAAATCCACATTAAACTTATTAGAATTTATAAAGCAATAACATTTTATTTTCAAAATAATACTCATACCAATAAAAATCAATGCATAAATTTGTTATTTTTTTTAATTATAATAAGTCTTTACCTTTTTTAATAGAGGTTTTTTTTTTCTAAGAAAAAACATAATTTAATTTGTATATAATCAAATTTCATATTGTAGAAAGGATGCTATAAGCTTTTTCCTTGTGTTAGTTTTTCAACTTCGAAAATATTAGAGAATAGTTCAGCATTGTACTAGCCCATGGCCTCGTACTCTATCCAAAAATTGAGAGATATCCAAGTTCCCCAAAGGAACCCGAAAAGAAGCTATAACATTGAACATACAAAATATATCAGCAGACCAAAATTTAGAGCAGATTTAGTTGACCTATTCCATGCCATCTATAAAAGGCCTATGGTACTATTCAAAAAAGTTGCCATTATTCTGCTCCAAGATCTTCCATTGTCCACGTGGGATAGTTATTGCAATCTTTGAGAACTGGTCAGCTTCAACATTTCATTCCCTGTATACATGTCGATAAGAGAAAGTGTCAAGCTCCTCCAAGAGTCTCTTAGTTCATGTCAATATATAATTTAGTAAAAGATTGTGGAAAAATTGCTCTTTATTTATTAGTAGAGGTTTTTATGAAGGTATTTTTGGGTAATGTCGCCTAAAGGTTTTTATGAATGTATTTTTGAGTAATTTCGCCTAGAGGTTTTTATGAAGGTATTTTTAGGTAATTTCGCCTAAACTTATAACATAAAAATTCTTAATTAAAATCTTCTCTAATTAGTTTTTTTTCTTGTACGGTAAGAAATGCTTTATTTATCCAATGGCATCATTTTACCAATCAATCCAACCATACTCCCGCCTTTTCCTATGTATAAAGTTCTGAATGTGCAAAATGACATAGATATGCATCGAGTGTTATGGATGGGAGAGAGCAAGCCTTGTGTCTAGACTTGGATATTTATTTCTTTGAGACTCTTGGTTGCATCCCATGAGATTGAAAAGACAATACATTGATGTTTAGAAAGGAGTAAGCTAGCTCGGGAGCAAACCTCCCTCATCGGACGGAGGAGGAGCAAAGTTAGCGTTGACTTTGCTCCTCCACCGTCCGATGGAGGGAGGTCTGCTCCCGAGCTAGCTCACTCTGTTTAGAAAAAGTAACTTCTCTTATCACTTAATTCACAATTGACTTGTTTCCATCACGATAAAAAATAAAAAGGTGTTATGCTTTGAATGCATTGATCCTAAAATTAGGTCACATGAATCACACCATTATAAAATCCCCCTTTTGTCATTTGTTGGGATGTATAGGCCAAGTCCGGCCTTAAGGCATTTCTGTGCACTGTATGCTCCCACTTGGGCATGAAGACAAGGTTAATACAACCTTTATCATCTTGATAATCCAGAATATAGAAGTCACCACATAGTGATTAGTGAACAAAGATAGCAATGTGGCAACAAGTTGGGTGATGTGACTAATAAGACAATGTGTCCCTACATAGATTTATCAGTTAAAAAGTTTACAACAAGTTGGGTGATGTGATTGATAGGACTATGTGTCAGTACATGGATTTTTACATTTAAAAAAATGTTTAATTGAAAAAAGGAAATTTAAATCCAAATTGCTTAGCATGAGTGGTCTCATTCCCAAAGTGCTCAGTCCCATTCCCTCTCCCCACGCATTAATTTCTCTTCCCCACATCCAAGGCATCATTGATCGAATATCTAAACTTCTAAATAAAAAAGACATTAAAACAATATTTAAACCTCACAAGGCTCTCAAACAACTATTTCAAAGTGTCAAAGGTAAATCTCACTCCCTCTTGTCCCAAGGGGTTTATCAAATTCCCTACAAAATTTCTATTCCAGACCTCTCATTACTCATCTAGTCTTATTACGGAAGCCCTTGAAATTGAAAATAATCCTAACAACAAGATGACTATAAGTTAAGTTAGTCATGGAAGCCTTTAATCTATCATCTAAACTATAAAATCAATTAATTTCCTTTTTACCCCCCCTCCCCTCATTCGACCCTAATTTTTGGTGGTTTTCATTTTTCAAAAGCTTTTTATTTTCTTTTATTTTTTCTCTATTTACTTAATTTAGTTTTCTCCCAACATCAGCAGCTATGCCCCATGATCCGACAGAGATGTATTTATTTCAGAGACACTTTCTTTGGTTCTATGCTACCTTTCATTACCAAAATTTCCACCTCTTTACAGTTCCAATGCTTTTTTACTTTCTTCAACAAACCTGCTGGGCTTGGGTCTCTTGGGCATCCATTACTTGCTGTGTGTAATTACAATTCATATTGATCTATGGCTGCTTAGCTAGAGCCGTTAGTCCCAACAAAGCAAACACCCCCAATCAATAACCTTTTTAAGTTCGTCTAGGTTCATTAGCATAATCATTATCAGAGTTTGACTAAATCTATAAAGTCACCCTTTCAAACTTATTCTTAGAGCTTCCACTAAGGATGATGAAAATATGTCCATTTGCACTAATCTATGTCGGAGCTTATTCAATGGTCTCACCAATGGATTTAACTCATGATGCATTCTAGTTACCTTTATTACCCTCTTATTTTAATTATTATGTTAAATTTTATTTATCATTTTTTTAAGTAAAATTATCATTTATCATTTTTATTTATCTTTTATCCTTCTTTTATCTTAACTTTTATTATAGTAAAATTATTTATAAAAGAAATTAAATAATTTTTAAGGGCTAGATCCCCTTTATTTATTAATTAATTTTCAATAATCTTATTTTTTATTATTTCATTCTCTTTTACTTTTATTAAATTATTTTTTTTATAAAATCTTTTAAATAATGTTTAAGGGGCTACCTTCCCTTCATTTATTTATTAATTTTAAATAATCTTCTTTATTATTATTTTATTATCTTTTTATTTCTTAATCTTAAAATGGTTTAAGTAATTATTCCTTAATCTTAGGCATCTAACCACATCCCTTTTCATTAAATTAATTAATTATCAATAAATACTTTTTCAATTAATAAATTTTAATTTATTTTTTTATCTTTATTTTTGTTTATTTATTTATTTTTATCTTTAAATCTAATTCAATCATTGGTTTCTAAATTTTTCCTCTTAAATTTAAAGTATTTTTTAGAGTTTTAAGGTCAAACCCCTTTTGTATTTATTGGACCATTTTTAATCTTTATAATCATTTTATTCAATTAATTAGTTTAATTATCTCATTTCTTTCTACTAATGGTCTAATATAATATATTTCTTTATTTCTTGAGGATTCTTCCAACCTAACTTTAATAAGTTTATTTTGCTCAATCAGTTATAAATTCAATTTCAATGCTTTATCCATCTTGAGCAGCTTCTGCATAGTGATTCCCTAAAGATAGGTGGAGTGTCTACTCGGTCATAAATCTACAACACATTGAAAATCCATAAACCAAGAATTAAAGGAAGTAGACTTCTTATACATAATATTGTTAATCAAACATACAAAAATATAGCATAAATCTATCTGACACATGCCATTTACAACCAAAATTATTATTTAAAAAAATGTGAGAGACTACATTTAGTTATTAATAATTATTTTATAAGAAACTAAAAAGGTATTTGATAGAGAAGGATTAAGTATGAAATTGAATTTTTTTTATATTTTATAGTGTTTAAATAATTAAAATTTGATTTTTTACAATTGAATATCAAAATTTAATTGTCCATTTGTAGGAACTTGTATCTATATTACTTCTATAACTAATATTACATGAATTCCAAATTGTTCTGAATTATGCTACTATAGTTTATAGTGGAGTTTGCTACCCATTTTGTTTTTAACTAAAAGTCAAAAGCCAAGTAATGATTCTGGTTTTTTAAAAAGGACAAGCCTGAAACTTAATAGACAAAACAAGGGTTATAGGCTAAGAATTCTCACCTTAAACTCATAGCTACGATTCTATGTAAATTTATATGAGTTGTAATGTAAACTAGCATAGACCCAAATCCTAGGCTCTATCAATCGTCAAGAAAGATCAAACCTTTGGAGGTGCAAACCTCTTCTTAAGTATTGCACGTAACTATCAACTTTGATGTGATTCACTCCAAAAGACACATCTTTTTATTTAAGGTCGACATATAATATTTTTATTATTAATATTTAATACTATTTATGTCCGACATATAATATTTTTTATTATTTTTTATTTTGTTAGGAAAGAACATTACAACATCTCCCCCATACATGGTTTTAAAACCATGGGTTGTTTAGGAGGCCTTGCACATGGTCTTAAAACCATTTGCAACGACCTCATAAACCATCAATAAAACCATGGGTTGTTTAGGAGGCCTTGCACATGGTTTTAAAACCATTTGCAAGGCCCTCCTAAACCATGCACAATAAAACCATGGGTTGTTTAGGAGGCCTTGCACATGGTTTTAAAACCATGTGCACGACCAACATCTTTTTGCAAATAATTCATTTTTATTATTTTGTTAAGTAGGATCATTACAACATCTCCCCCATATTGTGTTGTTCTTCTGGGCGACATTTTTTTTTGTTAATAATTAAATTTTTCATTTTTTGTTGTTTTGTTAGGTAGGAACATTACAACATCTCCCCATATTAGGTTGTTTTTGTGGCGGACATTTATTTTGGGGGATAATTAAATTTGTTTTTAATGACCGACATTTAGAAGAAGAACATTACATAACGTTACAAGATCTCCTCCATACTAGACTGTAAAGCGTCTCTCGACAGAAAAAAATATAATACTGATTTTAAAAAAAATGAATTGATAAATGCATTTTTTTTCATCGAAAAAATCAACCCCTCATTCGTCCCCCAAAAAATGAATAAACTCCAAAACTGGACAAACATAAATTCCATATCTAAACTCATGATGGACACGTTTTTTTCGTTATCTTAAAAATCCTTCTTAATTTAAAGACTTTTTTTTTCATTATCTTTAAAGATCCTTTCCGTATTTTCTTCCATGATCTCGTCCACGTATAGGGCATAGTTGTAGGTTACTCCTTGGGTATAGTTGTAGGACCCTACAACTACCCACTTTAGTTTAAAAGGTCATGACTCATGCTCCCTGTCCAACAAAAACACTAATTATTACTGTATAAGTATCAAATCATAGTTGTCACATCAAAGGAGATAAAGCACGATAAGGACATAAAAATATATAAAAGTTTGTTTAGTATAGAAAATGTATTAACTAAATAATCTTATATTTATTAGAAACTATTCATGAAATATTTTTTTAAATATTAATATAAACCAAAATCATACATTATCTCATTTTCTAATTTTTTAATAACAATAAAAATAAAATAAACGAACACTAAAAAGATCCACTATCAAAATCTCTTACCATAATATCAAAATCCCCACATAAACATACAACACCACAATACATTAATGATAATAATGGTGGGAAAAATAAAAGTCATTTCAATCTATGGGGAGGGGAACAATTGTGACATCACTTCCTTACACACTCTCCTCTTATCAGAACATAAGAGAATAGGACAAAGCCACAAAGAACACTTGGAGTATGCACAAAGCAATGTTGGTCGACATCTAATTAAATAACCATAGATTTCATCCTTTCCTCTCAACATGATATACCACCTAACAATGTGGGATTGGTGCTAATAAAAACCACTTACCAATGCACGATGGACAACGAGCATCACAGGGTTAATTGAATGGGTCTTATAAACAACACGCCTTATAGATGTATAAATATGTTATTAGTTTATTTTGTGTGATATAATTTATATATTTAATTTTCAAAAATCAAATAATTTTTTTTTAACCATGGAATAATAACCTCCCAAGAGTATATCCAACAACCTGCAAGCTAAATATACCAATAACTTGTGACTTAACACGGGCCAAGACGTCTCGATGGGGTCGCCTACCCTTCAAGCCTTGTCACAACATACCAAATGAGCAACCCTACCCCCGTCGGTTTTGAACTTGTGACCTCCGGGGAGATAAAACTATGAAACTTAATAATATTATTATTAATAAAACTATGGAACTTAATAAGTCCAGGAGAGTTTTAGCCCCGGAGTTTAGATCAAATGGTTAGTGTCATTGCTGCCATGTTATTGTCGGTAATCCTATGCCTTGTGCCCGTTTTTAGTTTGACTCCTATGGGGCAGGTACATTAAGTTTATGTTGTTCATTTAGGTCATATATATTAAGTCTATGTCTCTTACTTTAGGTCATATGAGAGTGTTAGCCCTTAGGTTAAAGGTCAAATGGTTAGTATCAATGTTATCTTGTTGTTGTTGCTAAACCTATGTGTTGTGTAAGTTTTAGATTAAAATCCTAGGCTCTATCAAGCGTCAAGAGGAATAAAATCTCCCGAGGTGCAAACCTCCTTGAGTGCAATACCTGAGAAGAGGTTTGCACCTCGGGAGATTTGATCCCTCTTGGCACTTGATAGAGCCTAGGATTTGGATCTAGGATGGTTTCAGTAGTGGGCGGTGACACAAAACTGGAGTTTGATCAAGATTGTAAGGAACAGGTTAAGTTGAAAACACTAATAGAATTATTAAGGATTGAATACATTGTTAAACTCGAAAATAGAAACATTATTTTTGTAAGGATTAAATAAATGAAAATATGGTTTAGATTTACACTTGCTCTAGGGTTTTCAATTTTACCCCAAACAATCACTCTTATTTTGTTTTGCTTAGAAGAGGCACATTCTACATTAATGTACATTTTTTCAACATTTCCACTAAAAAATATTTACAGTTAGAAATTTGATCTATTTCAACAATTGGTAGTTTTTTTTAAGATAGATATATGCTAGTAAAACACATTTGTAAATTCTAAACAATTTTCGAAACTAAGGGAATTTTAATACAGCTCTAATCTTTTTAGAAATTTTAAAGTATAATAATGAATTCAGAATTTGAGCATATCTTAATTTTGTTTCATTATGATTCACGGATGGATGGTACAATGCTCATGGAAAAACAATATTGGGAAATGAAGGTATTGATTAATGTTTGAAATAAAAAAAAAATTTGAAATTTTATAAAAAAATTTAGGAGTGGTTTATTTTCTTTATTTTTATTGAAATTTGGTAAAATTTTTTAACAAATCTCCTTGACTGCAATTTACCATGGGTTGTTTAAGAAACCTTGCATGATTGTTTAGGAAGCCTTGCACATGTTTTTAAAACCATGTACAAGGGCAACATATTTTTGTGGATAATTACATGGCGTCAAATTTTCCATTGATATTACATGTGCGGATGGAATATATCCATGTAAGCTTACCATCTTTAGTTTTTGTATTGGAAAAATACTTGTTAAATACCTCGACACAGTTAAGAATCTCTGAAGTATATAACATGATAATCAATTAAAGGGGTCAAATCCACTCAGGATTTAGAGAGATTCGCCTACCAATCATTCTCAAGACTGGAATGTAATTAATTTTTGTCATCAAAGGGATCAAATCCACTCAGGAATTAGAGGGATTCGCCTACCAATCATTCTCAAGAGTGAAATGTGTAATTAATTTTTGTCAATAGAGGGATCAAATCCACTAAAGATTTAGAGGGATTCGCCTACCAATCATTCTCAAGAGTGAATTTATTTGGTGAATTTATTTTATCTCAACGAATTTTGATTCAGTCAGTGATGGTTTTATTCGGTTTACATTTGGGGAGAGGGAAGTCTTCGACTTCCCAAGTTTCAACACTTCATTTGCACGAACTAATGTCGCAACTGTAGCCTAGTTGTATACACTGTACAATGATTTTTAATCGAAAAGTTAATGCACGGTCGGTGACAAAGATCAAGATTCAATTAATAGTGCAGGCCTTTCTACTTACTATCCAACAATCTTTAAAAAAACTGATGAAATCTGTTAGTAAGAGATTAAGTTGATATTTGTACTAAATCAGATTTAATTCTCTTTATTGGGATCAGACTTCCAGATACATTTACAATACACGAAATTTTAGCTTCTATTGTAGAAGGAATTGTAGCTGAGATCAGTAAAAGTAGCGACTATGCCTGTCCCTTCAGCTTCATCGTTTGGGATATATTCAGAAGAAAAACACCGTCTAATTCAATCAATTCTTCTACATTCTTTTGTAATAGTTTGAATTCCAATTCACCGTTATCACAACAGAAGAATAGTTGGAGTGCATCTGATTTGTGGAGGATGCAGAGATTAGCCATAAGTGGGGTACTGGATCAGGAATCAACACTTGTTGGAGGGAATCCAGCCACAGGTGACTCCATTGTATCAACTTGTTCACAAGGGTTTTCTCAGACTCCGGTTCAAGCTACATTGTTGAAGACTTCACAATACAACAATGTAAGCTTCCCTTCATTTTAGAAATTATGTGCAAACCCTACAGATTGTCATAATAATGTGATGTTCCATTAAGGTCGTCGTTGTGCTGAGGAGCGCATATCCTGTCGTCATTGTTGTCCTTCTAGAGGATCATCGCCTGCAATTGTTGAGACAGGGTTTTGGTGCCCAGATTTAACCCATCGATCTCTAAGAAAGGGTTTTTAATGTTCTTGTGTCTAACCTAATTTATATATGGTTGTTATGGGTTTATTTTAGTTGATAATTAAAATTTATTTATTACTTTTTATTTTATTTATTACTTTTTAGTTAATGGCGGATAAAACCAATAAATGGATTACTTTTTAAATTTATTTTTACTACTTTTTAACTTTTTAGAAGTAAAAAGTAACTTACAACATCTCCCTCATAATGGACAATATTATTTACAACCGACATAACCTTACATAAAGTTACAACATCTCCCTCATAATTGATGATTTTATTTATAGCCGACATAACGTTACGTTACAAGATCTCCCCTATACTGAGTTGTAGAGCGTCTCTCGGCTATCATCTTTATGTATTATCATAAAAAAAAACTTTAAAGTTATCATAAATAAGATATTATCTTTTTTATTATATTTTTTTTCGAATTGTTTAACTATTTTTCTAATATATAAACTTAAATAAGATAGTTTATTACATCACTCTTAAAAGAAAATATGATTAAAATGAACATAAATAATAAAATAATTAATGTGCTTTAAATATGTATCTAGGATCCTTACTTCACAATGAATTTTATAATGTGTATTAGATGAATGTCAATGCCAAAACATTACTACAATTTAACATTCCAAAAATAAAGCAATTTAATTATTTAACTTTTTTTATTTAGACGGGGCTAAGTTACCCTACAACAACACTTGTTTGTAAAAATGACATATCTTACCTTTATACTCAATGCACCCTTGTTTATGAATATGTAAAAATGACATACCTTGCAATTATATTCAATGCATAAATTACAAGATAGCATTACAAAAGGATGACAAAAAAAAGAAAAAAAATTAAGAAGTATAAAGTTGATATACTTGTATAAACAACTTCATAGTATATGGACATGTCCTTATAATTTAATTAAGGGATAGTCAAGGGACATGTCCATATAATATAATTAAAGGATATGCAAATATAACTATGTAAATAAGGTTAGTAAATTGGTAAAAGAAGAAAGACCCATTTTACCTTATGGTTAACACATATATAAATTATATAAGGAGGACACATTGGAGGTACACTTTTATGGTTGGTACATATATATACTATGTAAGGAGGACACGTTGGAGGTACACTTTACATTATGAGTGAAAGATATATGATTAATAAAGAGGTGAAAGAAGAAATGAGCACTTTACATTTTATTAACTAAGAAAGAAATTGTTTATTTAAAAAAGGTGTGTATGCATGCTCATCGCATGGGGTTTAATAGAAAACTTAATTTTGTAAATTTAAATATTAACCAAAAAATAAAGCAATTTTTTTGCTGAAGCATTCAATTTCTATCAAATAATTCTCATTTGGAATAGAGTTTGAATTTTATATTTGTAAATATAAATTTATATTAAAATATGAAATATTAAGATATTGAATTTTATGTTTGAATAAAGACATTATTATTATTATAGTGCTCATTAAATTAGCATTTGTTATCACATGGAATACAATATATCCTTAAATTTATATATGTAAATCTACATTGTGAAATAGTGACATAAGGATCATGGTATACTGAAACTTTTGTTTATGTAAAAAGATAATTGTATTTTTTTCTATGGCATAAATATCTCTACCTTTTAAACTCAATTCCACATGGTAACAAATTCTTATTTGATAAAAACTAAGTGTTTCATTGAATACATACATCACAAAATCAATTCTACCCATCATATGAGCATTTTTTAGGAAAATATGTGGAAAGTTAGTAATAGGCATTTATTGAACACAAGCATATTCACATTACAACCAATACACCATGATGTAACTAGTAAGAAGAACCAATCTCTTGTTATTGCCCCCATTTGCATAAGGATCATGGTATATTGGGCCTTCTATGTTTTTTTCGACTACTTCTATTAATCAATATAAGATATTCATTTTGTATAGTGAGATTTTGATGTCATTAAAACAATTTGAAACACATATGTTAAGAATTTGAAAGGGGGCCTCTGCCATATTGTAAATCAAAACATTTTCAACTATACTAAAGTATAATCTCACACTAAAATACTATATATATATATATATATATATATATATATATATATATAAATTACAATCTCGACATTTTCTTGTTTGTCGTCATTGGAATCTAATCATGCAATGTTTAATAAAATTGCATTTCTAATTTGATGATGTTGATTTTGCATTTTTCGTGTTTGTCATCACTAGAATTTGATTTGCAACTCATGAGAAATCTTGCAAACAATAATAACAAATACATGCTCCAAGCATTGGCTATGCCTATTGCATGATTTGTCACAAATTTCACCAATGGTTCAAATGCACAGTAAGATGGTGACCATCAACTAGAAAAACAAATATTCTTATGTGTAGGGAAGAGAGTAATGTTATTCTACAAATTATGGGTCTAATCAATATTAGTAAATGGTGCATGCAGAGTGGTCATGCAAATTATATACACACTTGGATCTCTCTCTCCTAAGTTACCCTATGTTGTCCCCACATCTGATAATTACATTGCGCCTCCATGGGACCAATCTCAACCAAAGCACATACTAATTCCACCCATAAATTGCAATAATAAGAAACAATTCCCCCTCAAGATCGCTTGGGAATTGACTATCCATAAAAACCAAGGATTGACATTAACAAGGTAAACCGTTGAAATTGGTAACAATGAATGCCAAGGAAATTGACCTTCATAGCAATGACATGCACTCCAACATTAGAAGGAATGCGAATTGCATTATCATTCTCCTTAGAATTCTATGCAAAGATAAAAGGCATTTCATATGTATGACTTCAAAAAAAGGAAGAGGAACTCCTTCATTCTGTGTCCCTTTCACACTTGAAATTGCAACCCTCAATCCCTGCACTCCTCCTACCAAATGAACATACCAATGTTGAAATTGACCTTCATAGCAATGACATGCACTCCAACATTAGAAGGAATGTGAATTGCATTATCATTCTCCTTAGAATTCTATGCAAAGATAAAAGGCATTTCATATGTATGACTTCAAAAAAAGGAAGAGGAACTCCTTCATTCTGTGTCCCTTTCACACTTGAAATTGCAACCCTCAATCCCTGCACTCCTCCTACCAAATGAACATACCAATGTTGATTTACAATAAAATTAGATTCGAACTTTATCACTACCTAGCCTTTTATTATTTGACTCACATATGTATACTTTCTGCATTTAATTTTACTTGCCATTAATTACATGGGTTTCTATTCATTGTTTATCGATACTTGAAATAGAGTTTTCTTTATTTCATTGACTACTATGCTTACCATAAATTAGCTAAAATTTATTTCAACACTTAATATTATATTATGTATATACACACAACTTTCTCTCATTTTACAATATATTGAAGTTCTCTTCAGTTTTTCACTTCCCTGCTTGGAGGCTATGCTAGTTTACTTTTTTTTCGGTTTTCATATGGATGAGGACCCTCTATTTTTTCAGGTTCTGGTTGGGCTTCCATAGCAGCAATTTAAGATTTAAAGCCTGGAATTATGATCGAATAAAAACTTAAGACATCGATGGAAAGGAATACACCCAGCATCGGGATAAAAACTAAAGTAATGAAGGTATAATCCTGACATAAAATCGGAAAGGAACACACAAGTGCCAAATTAAAAGTTGAAATAGTGAAGGTATAATCCTGACATAAAATCGGAAAGGAACACACAAGTGCCAAATTAAAAGTTATAGTTAAGATCAACAGTGACTTAGCACTAAGATAAAACTAAAATGCCGATAAATGTGGCCAAGTTAAAACATAAGGCACCTATAGAATGAGGATAAGTCGTGAAAATAAAATTTAAAGCTTCAATATATCATGAAGCTAAGGCGTAAAGAATTGAGGAATAAAGACATATAGCTTTTAATTCAATAGAATACCAAGGAACTAGTTAAATTTTAAGAATTCATATTCCTTTTTAATAACAATATAAAGTCAACTTTGAAACCCAAACACCTATTATTATGTTTTCCACATAAGACAATATAGTTTTGGTTAAGATCTATTAACTTGGGTTTATAACCTACCTCTAGCCTACAAATATTTATTTCTCTATAGTATGAGTTGAGATAAAAATCTATATTTATAAAATGCATCAATGAAAAATAGATGTACAATTTTGTTTTTGGCTTGACCTGAGGTCATCCTCGTTTTTTTGGTGCCCAGGAGGTGGCCACCAGGTGACATCAGGTCTTGCTCACAGGTCCCGTAGTGTAGGCTTGTGCAGTGTGCAAGGCCTGGCAATCCTGATAGAGTTTTGCAACCTGAATGACAGTTTCCTATAGGAGGAGCTGTCTAATTAGGGGACTTTTTGACTTTTTAGGTTGGATTTCTGTCCGAATCTGGTGAAATTAATTTACAAAATCTGTTTGTTAGGGGATTTTAGGCTCAGAAATGAAATCAGGTGATAGGAAAACCTCCCCATACTCTGTAAAATTTAACAGTGATTTTGAACATTTTGAAAATTCCATGAAGGTTCATGGCAAAAAGTTAGTAAAAACCGGCAAAAAGTTAGTAAAAACCAGCCGAAAACAGTGGTCAAAAGGTCCCCTCTTCAGACAACTCGTATCAAAGCACACATCATAACAGTGGTAGGTGTGGAGGTGCAGGTGGTCGTGGTAGGAGTGTGCATTGTATAGGTCCCAACCTTTACTGCATATCCATGTACCTGAGGGTTGCAAAATTGTGGCCAGGTTGGCGTGATTGATGATTCGTTGGCCCTCTATGAGGTGATGGCTCAGGCTTCTCAAACATTCTTCGATGGAATCCGGTAGAATTCTTTGTTGCTTTTGGAATTCTTACTCAATTTGTAATAGGAGATTCATAAAGTCGAAGTCAATCCTGAGAAGATGAATCTTTTCATCCAATAATGGTTTGGAAAATTCTTTATGTCAAGATATGGCTCATGAGAAGGTTATGTTTTTTAACCTGTTTTGTTACATGGTATTCTTATTATCGAAATTTGACTGGTGAGAAGAAAATAAAAATAATTGTTGGGATGTGCAAAGGTTCAACTTCATAAAAGTTTAGTACTGGGATTTTTGCCTCTTCAACTAAACAACGATTAATTCAGACACTTGCACCGTTGGTCTATTACTACTTCTTCAGTCAAGAGCTAAACCAACTCCATGACCATGGCCAACTGGTTTGCATGCTATTGATTATTCCATGTTACCATTTTCTTTTACGTTGTGATAATTCTCTTTGTAAGTGCATTTATGGTTTTGAAATTGAATCTTATTGGAAATCATAATGATTGGTTATTGCACTGGCCACCCAAGGTCGTATTGATGGTTTTGGAATTGAATCTTATTGGAAATCATAATGATTGGTCATTGCACTGGCCACCCAAGGTCGTATATATAATTGTGTGTGTGTTTTGCTTACATTGAAGTGCTGTGTTAGTCTTTGATCGAATAATTCAGACCTGCGTGGAGTATGGATCGAAGAATCTATGTATAAGTGTGAAGTACTAGCAAGAAAATCCTGGTCATTCACTTCTGGAATCGATGTTTTTTTAGATTTCTCACGCATCCCGGATTTAAACAGGATCAAATCCTTGTGTGATGTGAAATAAGAATCATAAACAGATCTGTGTTAAGAGAAATACAGTAACCAACCCTCTAATTATCTAACATCAGCGATATATACTGGGAAGAATGTTGAGAAGAAAATATTTGTTGGGATGTGTACAGGAATTGAACTTCATTAGCGTTTGGTACTGGGATTTTGCCTAATGACCACGATCGAATCCCACCACCACCACCATCACGGACGCATCTCACAGGTTTTGGTACTTACTACTGAAGCAAGCAGCAGGCAGGATTCAAACCTGCAATTTGAGGGATATCGTCTTCCTATGATTTCTTAACAATAATGCCACCTATAACTAATGGCTGTGGATTGCAATGCGTATACAAATCTGTTTATAATTCTGGTAAAATGTTTCCCTACATAAACATAATAAAAATGATAATACTGTTCTGGTAAAAAGGTTTTCATGAGCTAAAACAAATTTTTCATATTGCTCAATCTAAAAAAATAGATCATATATATGGTTTATGTTATCTTGATGATGTGTGTTGTTCATTATTTATCCTATGAAGCATAGGCTTGACTACGAGATCTTGTCTAAGGTTGTGTTGCACACATTTCGAGTTGCAACAATAGGAAAATTGACCATTCATAAACCAATGACATAATATTTATTACATAAAAAATAAAAAATGTTTTCCTCAATGAATTGTTGCCAAATAATTTACATGAAAAGAGCATACAAGGTTTGTTCAAGAAAGAATATCTAATGGACTCCACTCATATTTGAAAGCTAAAGCAGTTCCACTCTTCAGAACATGCACCATAATTTCTGTTGCATCAATTCTCTGCACATGCATCATCATTTATGTGCTCCTAGAATTGATTGAATCAACTACACCAATAAAGATACTCTTGCCTCAATTGTAAATATGTTCTATCCTTGAATATTGAACTGATTGTGCTTGTGCCCTCTGATTGCATGCTAATAGTTTTTTTTGGTATAGACGCTTGAAGAACAAATGACTTTAATTATTGTTATATTCCTCACATTTTTACCACCATCCAGTAGTTGCATTCATAGATTTCTTTCCCCTCATTTTTTGCAAGCTTTCCTAAAGATCATTTTTAATATATACAAAACGGTGGCCCTGGGCCTCAAGACAATAAGGGTTTGAAGATCAATGTTTATACACGCAATCTCTGCAGCTCTGTATTAATTTCCTTAGGTCGAATTGGTCTCCTCATAGCTAAAATTTAATCTCCATTTCAATATGCATGCATAATTTGTTTTAATATTATTGTTTCAATTATCAGAATAGTTGACTTGGAAAGATTTTGTATCTAGGGTTGAAGGTTCGGTTCTATTATCTGAGTATCTTGTCTTCCATATGACATATTATGAATAGAATTCATAATATTTATTCTATTTGTAGGAGGTGATAAATATGAAGTGCACATCATACCAAGTTTTCATAAACCCCAGGGACCAAGTTTGCAATTTTATAATAACACCTTCATAACCGTTATAATGAAAGTCCGAAAGCCATTTTTATCAAAATAACTGGGTTAGCCTTCTACCCGACCATTTGCACCGATAGAACGACCTCGCTCACGTAAGCTGTCACATCACGTACTGCTGGTTGTCCGATCAGTGCAAATAGTCAGGTGGAAAGCTAACGCCCAAAATAACAGTCATTGTAAATACAATATTAGGATAATTCTTGAAATATTAGGTGTAAATGTAATACTCTTCAGCGACTGTAAAGTATTGGGGTCTTGAATACAAATATTCGACTTTCTAGAATTGTTTGGGAAGAAAAGCTAAGCCCAAGAAAGAAGCTTGAACAACTGAATATTGAAGTATTAATAGCAAAAAAATTGAAATTATTTCATGAATTCAGCTTTTGAATGTTTAATATAGTATCTTGGCCTTCAGATTTGCATTAATATAATATCTTGCCACTTAAATTAGGGAGATGGTTTTTAATAAATATTTGTTATTTATTTTTAAATTCTAAAAATAAAAAACATTATTAAAGGAATTTATGTTTAAGAGCTGTCATAGAGTAATCATAAAATCAAAATATTGTATTTTAAAAATTGTCATATTTATTTTTTATTTCCAAAATATTATTATTATTATGTTTAATATAAAAATTATACAAAACATGTAAAAAAAAGTTTCAAAAATAAACTAATGCAAGTCAATGTAGTAATCATAAAATCAAAATATTGTATTTTAAAAATTGTCATATTTATTTTTTATTTTCAAAATATTATTATGTTTAATATGAAAATTATACCAGACATGTAAAAAAAATGTTTCAAAAATAAACTAATGCAAGTCAATGTAGTTTGACTTTTTATGGAAATGTATATCCCTACCTTGGCGGGGAATAATAAATTACATGTGTTTATGGACAGCATTTTTTATTTCATGATAATTATAAACATTTTCTTAATCATGGATAATTATAAACATTTTCTTAACCATAATATTGAAGTGGTAGTATTGGAGAAAAAATCTTTATATTTTTTTATTCAATATTTCAAGTGTAAAATTCAAATATATATATTTTATTTAAAATAGTTTTTTTTATAGCATGTATTTTTTATTAAAAATACAAAATTGTCAACCCTTTCATCACTTTTATATTTACTTACCTATAATCATCATATATTTTATCTAAAGTAGTTTTTTTATAGCATATATTTTTTATTAGAAAATACAAAATTGTCAACCCTTTCATCACTTTTATGTTTACTTACCTATAATCATCCCAAGCTCCTGTGAGGTAGCCTTTGCTTTTCAAAACATGCATTCGGGTCTACTACTCTAATAAAACCAAAAACTATTTGGTAAATCTTGTCTTCATATGCTAATTGGATTCAATGACACATTTCTTTTTTCACCTTTGTTGTAATTTCAAAATCTTTTTGGGCCACCTCACCTGGGTAGAGTAAAAAGAGGGGCCATCGCACCTTTCATTGAGGCAATTAGTGGTGCCGCCACTAGTTCCTTATGTACAAAGAGTAGTGCCACCGCTATGTACCAGTTTGCAAAGCACGGTGCTCAACCTGCAATGCTCTATATTGAGATATTAAAGCCCGGTGCCAGGTAGGTTTTTAAATCCCTATTTGATTTTTCAAATCTTGCATATGAATTTTGTTTTCTGAGTGTTTCTATGTTTACTGCTGATAGTTATAGTCATCAAACAAAATCTGGAAAAGGTTTATAGGATTGATTTGTTTATATTTTCAAGAGTGAGGATTGATTTTGGCCTTTGAGGCTTCTTGTTCATTTGTCTTTGGTTTGAAAGTGACTTCTTTGAAAAGAAATTAGTTGGTTTAGATCTATGAATGTTGTTAGAATCAACACAAAAGGAAAGTAGTCTTTCTTTGAGTTTTCTTCATAGATTGTAGAAGATTTATTTCATACTTGTTATTGAAAAATTTGAGAAAAAGTCATTAATTTTGGTACAATAACGGACTCTTGATTACTTGATTAATCTAATACAATTTCAAGTATTCATAGTTTGTTATTTCTTGTGTGTTTTCTTCTCAACAAAAGAACAAAAATATTTTTGTTTTTTAAGACTTTCTTTCATTTGAAGAAATGAAAATTTTGTGTGCAAAGTAGTAATAGCTTTCTTTTTAAAGAGATCTCATTTTTTGTTTTCAAGGTTTGCATTATAAATGTTTGTGTGCTTGGAATAGGAACAAAGTATATAGTTCGATATTGTTTGCTTGGGATCTATTTGTTTTTTGGAAAAAGAAGAATTGAACCTCTATCATTCCTTTAAGTAGGGCACATCCAAAAAGGTAAAGTGAAAGACTTGCATTTGCATACTTGCATGGTTTTACATTTCGGTTTTTCACCTCATGCATCCACTTAACCATACAAGATAAGCGCTACACTAGGTTAAAATATTTAGCAAGGTGTGATAGGTTGGAGACATGTCCTGACGTCTATAAACGTAGGAGATGTTGTTCATTGCTTGCACTGCATCCCGAGGATCGTGTGGTTCTTCGATGTACTTGTTGGTATATTGAATGGCCTTTCACGTACCCTTGAGGTATATCGAATTGTACTTCATGTACTTAGCAGTATATAGGAAGGCCCCTTTTCGAATGGTTATGCATTAGACAACACTACTATGGGGTTGAGCTCCCACGTATCTTGTGTATATCGAGAGACACTTGTAGGGATCCTAAGACCAACTAAGAAAATCCCTTTGATCGTCTTATCACTGTAATACACTGAAAACAACACTCGAGGAGATTGTTATGCACGTGTCATCTAGGTAGTTGGGTATTCAAGAAAGGGTACGGTCCCAATCCTCCTTTTCGTGTTTTACTGTTGGACCCTGTAGTATATCGCGAGTTGTGGTCATCTCACAATCCTGTGAGGATCTAGGCCTTCAATCCACTCATGAAATAGTTTTGTTTGTTGATTTAGTGTGAGTAGTGATTGCTTTGCTTGATTAGCTAGAGGTTTCTTTTTGAGATCAATTTGACCTATTCAAATTGATTGATTTCCCATGGAGACGGTCCCGTCATATACAAGGATTCTCATATGAGTATCTTTTAAATCCTATGACTCGACCTACAATGGAACAAGAGATCAACATAAATTCTGAAATAGGAAGTGCATCTATTCTTGAATTGGAAGGGGTCCTACTTACAGATGAGGGGGGTGAATTCTCTCCTCCTGCTAATGTTCCTATTACTGATTATTTAGTACCACCTATAGCGAAACAACCCTCATCTCGAAATCATATTTTGTTCAAACTCCTACAGGAGCTAGGATCGATCAGTTATAGCCTGATGATATGGTTGCTCCCATATTCGGGTCGAATGCTCCATTTTGGGAAATCGCCTTAGGACAAGCTATCTCTGAATTTCGGTTCTACTAGTGTCACGAGTGTTTCTTCTATGGAGCTAACCCCTAACCCTAGAATATATTTACCTTATCTTCTACCCAGTGATATTATGGGTAGATCTTTGAATATCCCATCTTATAGGTTCGATTTTAGCTAATGCTCCACTTGCTCCAACAGTCACTAGAATCGCTGCTCCGATGAGAGTGTCACGGTCTGCTCCAAATTGGATGCCAAACTCTTCATTGAGAAGTTCTTCTATGACTTCCATGAGTTTGCCAAATGTTGGAAGTCAATTTTTATCCCCCACATCCCATGTAGTTGGAGGACCTTATGTACCTATTTTGCATACTGTCTCGAGACCTACTCCTCCAGATGTAGAACTTGGTGGACCTATTGGTTATGGTCCTGTTGGTCCTACTTCACAACCACCCGCATATTCTTGGGTCCCACCTATTACCCTAATATTGGTAATGAATACCTTAGTGGTGTGTAATACAATAATCCTTTATACGTCCCTTATCCCATAGGTGTTACCAATCAATGGAATCAACCTATCTATGGACCTCAAGCCAGGCCTAACCAAGGAAAATTGTTTATGGGGAAAAACACTCCCAACTACCAATAGTTTGTGCGTTACTATGTTCAACCTCAACCAACCTATGGTCCCACTGGGGTAGCCTTACCTTATCAATATTATAATTACCCACAACCTAATTGACAACTCCCATTTTTGGAAACATTGGATTTTCCAGACTTGTCGAAATTGATTAATGATCCCATCCTTCACGACCCCTTTTGGCCAACAATTTCGGTCAAGTTACCATCAAATATCCCGAAATTTGATGGAAAACAAGGTGAAGATCCAAAAAAACATGTCATGACCTTCCATCTGTGGTGTTCTTCGAACTCCTTGATGGATGATTCTATCTGTTTGAGGCTCTTCCATAGGAATTTGACCGGTACGACTGCTAAGTGGTATATTGAACTTCCACAACATTCATTTGTGGATTTTAATTTATTGGCAATGGTATTCCTTACCCACTTCGAGCTACCAATACGTTATGAAACTGGTATGGATGTCTTGACTTCTCTTCAGAAAATTACCTCCACTCACATATTTGATCACATTCATGAGTGGAGGAGATGTCGAAGGTTAATCAAGGCTCCTATTCCAGATCAACTACTAGCTGACTGGTTTACCAAGTCATTGTTGCCCTCTATTTCCCGAGATGTGGGTATGGGAGGTGTTGTTACAGAGGAATGGGATATTAGTTGGGCTCAATATTTAGACTTAGTTTATTCTCAGTCTAGAATGTTATATGATTTTATCTCTAACACTCCTCATCCTCGCATCGATCCTACCAATCCACCTGTTGAAACTCCTGTAGATGGTGTTGTAGGTTCAATCCAACCTCCATCCATAGTGAAACCTACCAAGCAACAGAGTTCTTCTCCTATTAATTTTTCAACTCCTACTGTTTCCGCTAAGGTGAATGTTATTCAATCATCGCAATCACCTAGTAATAAAAAGAAAGGTAAAGGTAGATCTAAAAAATCTAGAAACCAACAGGAGATTTCAAAGACTACGACTCCATAGAATGAGTCAAAACCGAAACAGAAAGCTAAGTATCCATTCTTGTCATGTGGAGATGATCACTTCACTAAGGAATGTCCTAGGCATGAAGAGATCAAATTTTTTTTGAAAAATAATCCTACATCAGCAGTTCAAACTGACCCTTTCCCATCTCAACAAAAATTAATTGATCATACATCTTTACATGGTGCATCTTCCTCCATGGAGGAAATCATAATGATGTCCACCAAAACTGTTTGACTAACCACGCAAACTCAGGCATATGATAAAACTGCAAAGAAGAAAGATGAAGGTACTTCTTCCAAGAAGACCCTTCTACTAATCCTTCTCCTCCACCCACAACAGGATTTGAACCCGAAATCCGACGACAAAATCCAACGTCATTTGACATTTCGTACAGATGTGTGGGACAACAATCATTGAAAAGTACAGTAATCAAGAATTTTTTTAGTGCCGTCGAATTTCCAACGCATTTGGAGTCGGTTTTTCGATAGCTAGGGTGTCGAAAATCCGACACTTTGGAGTCGGCTTTTCGATGTCATTGTGTCAGAAATTTGACACTTACCCCGTAGGTTTTTCGACGCCTTGGTGTCGAATTTTCGATGTTAATTCGCAGGTTTTTTTGAAAGAAAATAATGTCAAATTTGAAATTGTTGGTCCCATATTTCTAATGATAACTATGCTTAGGACGTTGGATATCCGACAACTGGGCCATTATAAATTTAAACTTTTTTAAAAATTCCTACATGTTTGTTGTAGAAGGACGGACTATTTGCGAAAATTATTTATTCCTTGGCGGACATTTTCAGGAATTATTTTATTCTTCAACGGGCGGTTGCGGGAATTTTTTTTCTTTGACAGACAGTTTGTTGGGATTTTTTTATTCTTCGACAAACCTCCGTTTGAGAAAATTGTGATGCGTGGAAATTGATTTTTTAAGACAACCAATTGTATTCATTCACGAAGTTTGTGACAAAATGTCGAATAGAAATATTCCGGATCCAAACGAAAACAACTGACAATTGCTTGCTAGACTATGGGATGCAGCGAAACGAAGGGGTGATGGAAAATGATATTGTCCATGTACTCAATGCAGGGGATTTAAGAGGAGAATAATATTGATCTCAACAACCACAAAACATTGCAGGGAACATGGACACGCTAAGGGGGGAATGAATATCGTGCATTTGTAGGTTTAGCATTATAAAGTTTTTTATATTCTTTGTTTTGGCAATTATATGTATTGCTTTAATATTTCATATATTAATGTATATCTATTGATGTTTCCATGTATTTATATTAAAGGAAAGACACCCTACAGTATATCGTCTAGAGGAAGTGCTTTCAGAACAAGTTTAATATCAGGATCATGGAGCGTCTATGTTTAATGGAGAACAAGTGAATGATCATATTGATAATGTAGTTGAAGATGATGGTACAAATACATTGATCCATGATTCATTTAATGTTAGAATGGATGATGACGATGTGATGATAATGAAAATGATGATGACTTTGATGATGTTCACGATATACCTCTTCTCGATAAGGCATATGAACCCCTTTATGAAGGCTCCAAAACAAATCTTCTCTCTGATGTATTGTTGATAATGAACTTGAAGGTTATGAATGGTATTTCAAACATTGCAATCACACAGATGCTAAGGTGTGTAAAATAATCCATCACATATATAGGATCGTGATAAAGTTTATCTGTATTCCTCTAATAATTGTATTGTTAACTCATTATTGACCATCGTAAGGATGAAGCGTGTTTCGTTATTATTATTTATTTATTATATTAACTATTTTTTTTCCTATAGCTTGATAGCTGAATTTTTGTTACCACCATCAAATATTTTACCTCGCACATATCGAGATTTATCTTCCATGATGAAAGAGATTGGAATACATTATGAAGCAATTCATGCATGCCCCGATGACCATGTTATATATTATAATAAGCATGAATTTGCAACAAAATGTCTAGAATGTCATGTAAGTAGATATCGTACAGATAAAGTAACAAAAAAGGTGCCTTAGAAGGTTCTTTGTTATATTCCCATCATTCCACATTAGCAACGACTGCTCAGGTGCAAAAACATAGCCCAATTTATGGATTACCATGCCAGGAATAGAAGTCAAGATGATTTTATCTGAATTCCTGTAGATGATTCTAATTTTAGAGATATGGAGGAAAAGTGGCCTCACTTTAAAGAAGAACCACATAATCTTAGGATTTCTTTGGCAGCAGATGGTGTTAATCCATTTGCACAAATGAAATCCATTTACACAGTGTGGCCTATTTTTGTTATCAACAATAACATTCCTCCATGGTTGTCAATAAAGAGGGAGCACATAATGTAGTTGATGATTATTCCAAGTTTTTGTGTCTACAACTGTTTTATTTATAATGTAGTTGTGGCATCTCATTTGTCGTATTATGTTTCCTAATTTCATAAATATATCTTTTATGTTACTCTTGTGCGTGGTTTATATATCTTAATGGTTCTCATAATGATATATTTTATATGTACTTCAAATCAATTAGGTAAGTTCCAAGTCAAAGATATGAATGTATACACCAAACCTCTTATAGATGAGCTACTGAAGGTATGGAATGGCATCACTATGTATGACGTATCTAGACCAATACGACAAAGGAAATTTCAATTCCATGCAATGGTTGTATGGACAATACACGATGCCCCTTGGGTTAACTTCATTTTGTGGTTTGTATTTTTAAGTTCCACTTTAATTGCATTTAATTATATGGAGTAGTTATAATAGTTTATACATGATTATAATTGACATAGATATTCCATATCTAAATATTGTAGGTCTTCAAACAAAGGGTAAATTAGCATGTCTAGTTTGTGGTCCTAAGATAAAATATTGTCGCTCAAAAAGCTTAAGGAAGGAGGTGTTTGATGAGTATAGACATTTCCTCTCTAAGAATCACAGGTATAGAACAACCGAAAAAAATATTTTCAATGGGAAGTAGGAGACTGCATTAAAACCACGGAGAATGACACCTCACCTTTGGAAGATGCAATACAATAGAAATCGTCATCATGGTATGTATGGATCATCATATATGAATTGTTATGTATTTTAATTTTTATCGTGAGTTGTTTACTGTAGTGTCCATATTTGATTTATGATGTAATTTATTTATAAACTAGTATTCATGATGTCCATCGTGATCATGAAGGAATTAATGGGCTTCCACGAGGAATGAAAATTTATCCTATTCAATTCAGCAGGTTGCCCTACTATGAGCACCTAGAAATTGCTTATTTGTTTGACATAATGCATATTGGAAAGAATGTTACTGAAACATTATGGTGACTACTGAAGCTAAGGAGGAAGAAAGATAAAGTTGTGAAAGCTGGCAAAGACATTCAGGAAAGCAACCATGCAATGAAGTACGTCATCCAATTTCATAGCAATGGAGACCAAGTTAATATAAACTCAATTCCATGGATGTTTACGGAGCAACAAAGCAATGTTGTCAAAGAAGTAATGCGGAAAAATAAATTTCCCACTGGATTTTGTGCGAACTTGAAGAATATCATAACAAAAAAAGGTGATTTTGTGGGGGTCAAAACACATGATTGGCACGTCTTCATCAAGGTAATTATTATTGTTATGTCCATATAATTTAATTTTTTTCATTTTGCTGCGCATATTTTTTTTTCTTGTTTGTATACTCTTTGTTTAATAAATGGCGTGGTTTGTATATTGATACAGTATGTTCTACCTCTCTCTCTCCCGTACAACTTCGACAACAATGTCAAACAAGTTATATATAATCTTGGTAAATGCATGAGGTAACTAGCAATTACTTGCATGTGCTTAGTGTTTCTTTAACTCTCCGTATAATTTATATTTTTTTTTGTGCACTATTTCATCATATGTAATTTAATGTTTTTTTTGTTAAATATCGTTATTGTTTTGCGTCACTTGTAGATTGTTGACATCTAAAGAAATCCATAAAGAAGATATAAAGTATCGGAAGAGAGAAATTCCTCATCTCATGTGTGAAATGCAAAAGCATCTACCTTCGGCATTTTCAATGCAGAGGAACACTACCTCATACACCAAGTTGAGGATATTGAGTTGTGTGGACCTGTGCACTCAAGGTCCATGTGGATGGTTGAGAGGCACTTGAAATTTATGAAGGCTTTGGTGAGACAGCGAGCACATGCTGAGGGTTCTATGATGGAAGGATATACGATATACCAAAACATGTTGTATGTTAGTGAATATCTTCCTATTTTAGCATCAAAGCTCAATTTACATCGCATTTGTGATCCGGACTCCAATAACAAATTTGAAGGGGAGCAATTGAAGGGGAAAGATAGATTGAGGAAGCTAAAAGGTAAATATTAGCTAGTGTATGTTTATTATATCGTTCATATTCTAATTTTATTTTCTAGTTATTGCATCAATTAAGAGCATATACTTTGTTCAGGAGATTTACACATGTCTTTCATTTTAATGGTTATTGTCATCAAACAGTTGGTCTAGAATGGGATGCAATTCATTTATACATTGCAAACAATATTTACTGGATAAAGGTATGGATTGAACGATGCGAACAATCGGGTCATGGAATATCCTGGGAATGTGTGGCTTCCTTGGTAAAAGCAGCACAACGCAAAGGAGATAGAAATCTAACAGAAAGGGAAATCGATTTGGCATATGGTTTAAAAGATAAAACGGCAAGCATATTAATCAATCCCTCTAAATATTTTATTTTGCAAATTACATTTTGACGTTCATGTTGTTCTTTTCCATGTATTGTTGCATAAGGACTGGATGGTTGTGTAATATTTTCATGTATTTCTTATTATAGGTAAAACACCATAAGGTTATGGTCTGCAATGGAGGTAGATATCAGATAACAAAAAATTGGATGAAACAAAGAAAACATCAGATTCTAGGATATCTCTTGAGGTGACCAATGTTTCATCTAGAAGTGACAGACATCCAAAATTCTCAAAAAATTGATACTATGGGTATTTGGAAGATATTATACAGTGTGACTTTAAATCCTTTAAGCTATTTCTATTTGTTGTCAAATGGTACAGGTTACGATTGAATCAACGTGATCCCGATAGAACTATTATTGAACATGATAATGGATTTACCATGGTAAATACAAGGTTTTTTTAGCCAGGAATAGATCCCTATGTTCTTCAAAGCCAATGTGAACAAATATTTTACTCAAAGGTTCCAGGTAAAGCAGGCTGGTCATTTGTCGTGAGACACGATCCAAGGGGAAGGCCGGTAAAGTATAACCTAAACGATGTTAATGAAGAGAGTTCTCTGGAAGAAGAAGACGATGACGAAGAGCATGATCAACATGATTTAGGTGATGATGAGGATCCGACGGA
>LPNX010427506.1:249245-252361 GCA_001517045.1 Pseudotsuga menziesii
CATCACACATCATCATCTTCATCATCATCTTCATCATCATCGTCGTCATCATCACACATCATCATGATCATCATCATCGCCGTCATCTTTATCATCGCCGTCTTCATCATCATCACCATCACCATCATCTAGCTCATCATCATCGTCATCATCATCATAATCATCATCATCTTCATCATCATTGCCATCATCGTCATCATCATTGCCATCATCGTCATCATCATCATCTTATTATCATCATCATCACCATCATCATCATCATCATATTATTATCATCATAATCATCATCATCTTATTATCATCATCATCACCATCATCATCATCTTCATCATCATCATCATCATCATCATCATCATCTTATTATCATCATCATCACCATCATCATCATCTTCATCATCATCATCATCATAGACCTATTCTTTTATCTTTTTTTTAAGAGTTACAACTAACATCATCACCACCACCACCATCATCATCATCATAATCATCATCATCATTATCATAATCATCATCATCATCATCATCGTTGTCTTCATCATCATGACCATCATCATCATCGTCGTCATCATCATCGTCATCCTCATGATGATGATAATCATCATCAACATAATCATCACCATCATCATCATCTTCATCATCGTCATCATCATCATCATTGTTACCCTCATGATCATTGTCATCATCATCATCATCGTCATCGTCGTCATCAACGTCATAATCATCATCATCGTCATCGTCATTGTCGTCGTCGTCGTCTTCATCATCATTGTTGAGGAACATCATCATCGTCATTGACATCACACATCATCATCTTCATCATCATCATCGTCATCATCACACATCATCATCTTCATCGTCGTCATCATAAGAGTTACAACTAGTTCATCATCTTCATCATCATCATAGTCATCATCTTCATCATCATCATCATCGTCGTCGTCTTCATCATCATGACCATCATCATTGTCGTCGTGATCATCATCATCATCCTCGTGATGATGATAATCATCATCAACACTATCATCACCATCATCGTCATCGTCATCGTCATCATCGTTATCCTCATGATCACCGTCATCATCATCATCATTGTCATCGTCGTCATCAACATCTTAATCATCATCATCATCGCCGTCGTCGTCGTCTTCATCGTCATCACCATCATCATCGTCGAGGAACATCATCTTCATCATCGACATCACACATCATCATCTTCATCATCATCTTCATCATCATCGTCGTCATCATCACACATCATCATCTTCATTGTAATCATCATAAGGGTATGGTCATCATCATCATCAACATCATCACCATCATCATCATCATCATCATTATCATCGTCATCATCATTATCATCATCATCATCATCGTCGTCATCATCATCATTATCATGAACATCATCATCATCATCAAGAAAGTCATCATGAATTTCATCATCATCATTGTCAATAGAATCATCATCTTCATCATCAACGTCATCATCATCATCGTTATCCCCATGATCATCATCATCCTCGTCTTCATCATCATCGTCATCCTCATGATGATGATAATAATCATCAACATCATCATCGTCGTCGTCATCATCATCTTCATCCTCATGATCATTGTCATCATCATCATCATTGTCACCATCAACATCATCATCATCATCGTCACCATCGTCATGATGATGATGATAATCATCATCATTATCATTGTCATCGTCATCATCAACATCATAATCATCATCATCATCACCATCATCATCGTCGTCGTCATCATCATAATCATCATAATCATCAACATCATCATCGTCATCATCATCACACATCATCATCACCGTCGTCATCATCATAATCATCATCGTCGTCGTCATCAACATCATCGTCATCTTCATGATCATCAAAGCTAAGGGACATGAGTTAGGTAATTGTTTCACTTTATTTGGTTGATATTTTTAAATACCCCCATCTTTATGTGTTTTCACAAACCATCAAATTAAATAGGAATATTTTTATTGCAAGAGAAGATAAGAATAATAGAGTAATATGATGACTTATAATAATTACAATAGTTTTTAAGATATGATTTTATAATATTATAATGGAAAACATTGAACTCGAACTTTTTGTGTAGCTAGGTTCTACCCTATTTGTCACTAGCTTGACTCGCATGCTCAACTTTTCAATCATCCTTCAAAGCTATATTTTCATTTATCCAAGATAGGGATGTGTCATTATGTAGATGGTTCTCCCCTCATTAATGTGAAGGTTCATTATTCAAGTTAGGATGTTTTTCTTCCTCTTAGGTTTGGATGTCTCTATTGAACATATATTTGGGACCCATAGTTCTAGAAGTCGAGGAATCTATTAGATATAAGAAGTATTTCAAGGATACAAAAAATTCCTTTCCTNGCATGTCTCTATTGAACATATATTTGGGACCCATAGTTCTAGAAGTCGAGGAATCTATTAGATATAAGAAGTATTTCAAGGATACAAAAAATTCCTTTCCTTTTATTGGCTATATTCAACAATTTCCTTCTCATCACTTTTTGATTGAAAGGTTTGCGAGTATTATGCAATTTTTTCCGAAAATGAATATTTGAAGTAAACTAAGTTTTACTTATTCTTAATGTTGGTGGATTACAAAACAAGTATCTTTGAAGTACAGTAAGTTTTACTTATTTTTAATGTTGGTGAAAAGTTCATATCACTACCTATATGTGGATATGTGTAGAAATTAACCTTCATATAACTACCTATATATGGATGATGATGATAAAATAATATATAATAAAAAAAACATAGTAAAAATAAAATACATATTATAAAAAATACATATAATATAAAATAATATATAATAAAAAAAACATAGTCTTTTTCGACATTGGCGTGACTCGTTTTGGACAGTTCTATGCAATTTGGATAGTTTTATGATTTTTGCTCCTAGGTGTCATTTCGTGCGGCTCAGGGTTGAGAATTGGAGCTCATGGTTCAGAATTGGAGCTCAGGGTTGAGAATTGGAGCTCATGGTTCAGAATTGGAGCTCAGGGTTTAGAATTGGAGCTCACAGTTGAGAATTGGAGCTCAGGGTTTCTATTTCGAGCTCAAGGTTCCGGCCATTTGGGG
>LPNX010427506.1:254182-277573 GCA_001517045.1 Pseudotsuga menziesii
TACTATGAAATGCCAAATCATGTCTGGGCATACCAGACATACCATAACTACCATAACTAGTGCTTGCGGGTTCATAAAAAGTCTCATCTTCCGGCATGCCATACCGATGATGCGTCAATGGGGAATCAAAACTAGAGTAAGTAGGTCTGTCATGAAAAGTACCTATCTCAGAAATTACAGGACCTAACTCAGTCATATCAGGTGAAGGATCATACGTAGGAGTAAACTCCCCATATTCCACTTGAATGGGAGAGGGTGGTTCAGGAATACCTTCTACATGGTCTCCCATCGTGTGTGAATCAATGTGTGAAGTAGTCCACTTGGACTGTCTATCTCTCTCTCCCAAAGGAGGAGGCGATGTAGAAGGCGGAAGTCCTGCTAAACAACGAGAACGGTGAGGAGCCGCACCTGAATCCACAATGACTCAAAAAATGTAAAATGACTCTCTAACTACGTAAACCCTAGGCAAGCTAACGTGCACAAGGCATACACCAATAAAATCTAAAGCCAAACACAAGCAATCAGGGGTAGGATAAATGAGCTCCCGAATGAAGCAGGTATGTCTCGCCTAGGAGAGGCTTGAGACTCCCATACACAACAAGCGAAGGTATGTAACCAATTATTGTGGTCCTCAGCTTCAATGCGTAAAGCGACTGTGTTGTCTGACCCCAACCTGGCTGGGACACCCGCAGAATAACCCCTGCAGAGTACCCCCTCGATATCCTAGGTAAGGCAACTAAGGTCACCTAAATATAATCAATGCTTAGGCAGACAGTCGCAGGCAATATTGACCGTATGGGTAGGGTAGCAAAGCCTGAAACTCTCAAAAGAGCCCCCAGATACGAATACAATCCTAGAAATATCTCCGATGCTACTCAGTTATGACTAGGGGTCATCCCAATCAATAACTGCTCACACTGCCTCGTGCTTAACTCCCTTTTGAGAGGAGGATCCTGAGAAACACCAATTATACCAAGGAATTTCACACTCTCATCTGGACAGACACATACATGTTGTTGTTTAGTGGTCTTAGATAATTTACTCACAATGAATTATTCCAAGACCCTAAAACCTAATCTTGTTGGTGAACCCTATCAAATAAAATAGTGTAGTTCATTTTATTTAAGCGTTGATTTTAATTTGCTTTATTACTCAAAAAGGTAAATGATCGTGCAACCAATGGTATTATGACACAACATGAAGCAAAATGCACACCTAACAATCAATGCAAATGCATTGTGTCCATGCAAAACAGGGTATGCTACTATGTGAAATGCACAATTTTCTTCAAATGATAAATGCAAGCTTTCCTATATGAAATCCTGACCAATACTTCAAAGCAAATCTAGTGCAAGTACTATGCAAAATGCAAGATGCAATGCATAATGATAATCAAATATTTTTGTATTTTTTGAAATAAAAATGAGATACTAAAGCAAAAGAATGATTCTACAACCCCCAGACTCTGCAAGCACAATCAAGAAGCACTCAAGCAAAGTACTAAGGTAAAATAAATCTAATGCATTAATCCCAAAACAAAAAAATAAAAAATGCAATGACAAGAACATTCTTCAAAAAAGAAATTTTACCCTAAAAAAACGTCTCTGGTCAGAAACAGAGGTGTATACAGACCTTAGTAGTATCAAAGGAGACTCATCAATCATCAAAATTCACCCAAGAACAATCAATCTTCCTCTAGAAGGCAAAACTAAGGGCATACACGACTGTTCGCAGTAAACCTGCGTGTGTACGCAGATATAGCAATGAAACCTGCGTATATATGCGACTATGACTTAAAAACTCGCGTAAAGGAAGAAAATTGCATAAAAATAAAGGCAAACAGACAAGCTGAGACCAACTTCACACCAATCAGACACTACCAGGCTAACATGCCCCTAGACCTGACACAGAAATAGAGAAAAAAGAGCAATTCAAAGTCATTGAATGCCGATAGAAACCCCCAAAGGACAACTACTAGGAACTCCCCAGCGGAGTCGCCAATTCTGTTACGGAGAGAAATTCCTATGGCTTGGGGTACTACAACAGATAGCTTGACTCCAAAAATCAATCCTTTCCAATATGCAAGAGAAATCAAATATCTAACACTAAAGGATCAAACCTCGTACCTTATTCTAGACGGTTTAAGTAGATCCCCGTTGAGCTTTCCAACTTCAACTTGAATTGATGAATCACTTCCTCAACAACAAGTAAACAAGACAAGCATACTATATATATTGGTGTTAGATCTACTCTAGCATATATAATCAACAACGTATAACCATTTGAAATCATACATGGATAAAATATTCATTCAAACATACATTATTGGACAAGAAAAAATATTTCTATTAATATAAAATCAGAGATTACAATGAGTACAACCTCTGTCGGCACGTCTGCAAATCGAAGAAACTGAATCCCCCACTTGGGCCTCCACCACCTCAATCCTCCATCTCTTGATAGCAAGCTTACAAGCAAAAGGAAAGCTTGGGCAGAACACCAAATTGATCCAAGGGACAAAGGGATGCAGACTCAAGCACAAGTTCCGGCAACAATGGACTATAGTTTCTTTGCTCTCAATTCTCTTATGCCTTCAATGTATCCAAAGGGTTCCTTATATATCTTTTCAATGGGGTAATGAAAGGTCGAATCCAAGTGATCTCAAGGCATATGGAAGGCCAGGAGACAAGTGAGTCGGATCCATGTCAAGGAAAACTCCAAAAGGATTTGGATTTTTGTACACATCCCAATGTACGCGGTTTTAGATGTCAAACCCGCGTATATACGCGATAAGGGGTTTAAAAGTCTTGTATAGCAATTTTCACATGTTTTTAGGGATGGTCTAGGAAACATCAAAGGACAAAAAATGGTCCAAGGGGTCTAAGGAGTCTGCAGAGGGACAGGGGAAGGCCATAAAAGTGTGATTCACCTGGTGTGGTAAAATCAACTATAACACCCATGATCATCAATAAACAAGCATGGCCACGAACAATACATAGTGGATCCATGCCAAAAGAAAATATTACAAAAATGTATACATGCACTTTGATGAGTGCAATATATCTAGGTCGTCATGGTACTTTGATGTTGATGTATTTGTAACTTTGGAATGTATTCACTTGTATATCTTATATTGTACCCTAATGTTCCTATCAGGAGAATCATTTGTTTTTCATTGTACCCCGATGTTCCTATCGAGAGAATCATTAATATAATAAAGTCATGTAAATTCATAGAGGTTAACCCTCCTTTTGTTGATCGGGGGGGAAAGTACCCATAGTTGAGGGGCACTAGGGTTATTAGACTCTCTTAGTGAATTCAGCCCTATTAAGTAATTGTCCAAGTCGAAAACTAGTATAAATAGAGAGTGAGCCTCTCTATTTGAAACACACACTCACTCAACTATAGCACATGAGTGAGAGAAGAGAAGCTCGCACAAGTGAGATAGAGAACAGTTGTCGAAGATCATCTTTTTGTCTTTGGGTTTTAAATTTTCCATTGGTGCTCATTCTATATTTGAGGAAGTTACAGGGTTTTATCCTTTATGGTTTCTGCAAGGAAAACTCTTTGTGTCTCTTGTCTCTTATGATTATTGTTGTGCATGTTATTCTTTTAGATATGATCCTAAGATCATATTGCTTAAATGATAAAAATATAACATGGTATCAGAGCTAACCTGAGAAGAAGACACTATGCAGCTGCAGAAGCTATGGATTCTACTTTTTGGGTCTCTCTCCACAGATCATCAGAAAAAGGAGGCTAGGATAACTCTCCATTCAAGGGCGCATCTTTCTATCAAAGCAGAATTAGATTCCAGGCATTTTCAGTTTTTGACCTGTCACTATTGCAGGAAATTAGGGATTTTCACAAAAGAGAAATTTTTGAGTGAGCCCAGCATAGGATTTCTCTCCTCCTCAAAATAAAATTTTAGAGACCAAGATCAAAAATTTTGGTTGGGTAAAACTCTGGGAGAGTCAAACCCTAATTTGACCCTGGGCCTGAAAAACCCTAAAATACTAAAACTGGTAGTTTTGGTTCATTCTCTATATCTAGATATTGGAAAAGGATCAAGAGCCAGAACTTTTACAGGCCAAAGATAAATTCTTGATATAACCTGTGTAAACTTTTCAGCCTCACATTCATTATATTATGGGATATATGATTCCTCCAAATCAAGGTTCCAGCCTATCCCAGGATTCATTCCTAAACAGTACACCTTGGAAGAATTTCTATATCTCGGGCTACAAAGGTCCAAATGAAATTTTGTAAGATGTTCCAGATAGGGCATGGACTATACTTTCTGTGATGAAAGTTTCAAACCCTGAAGGTGAAACAGTGACACGTGGAAGTCTGTACAAGTTCGATACGCTGAACAGTCCTGAAATAAGTCACCGCGGGAAAACTCTCATAAGTCCCAAATGGGGAAACCAATTCTGCTCAAACCTATGGTGTTGGAAAGAGAATAGACAAGGCTACCTTAGTATAAAATTTTATACATATAGGAGTAGTACTTTTTATATACCACAAAAACAATATCAGGCATTTTTGCAAAATAAATTGGAAAAATAGGGCTTCCTGTTCCAGGAGCTTCCCTCCACTATTTTCAGAAAAGGAGTATATTGGACAGCTCTCCTTGAGAAGGTGCATCTTTATATCCAATTGAATCTAAAATATTCCAAGTTTTGAAAAATATTCTCTAACAAGCCCTAGATCAGCCAGATCTGGAACCAGGACACACACCTCAAATCGGTAAGATCTAATCTTTTGCTATTTACATTTGAGGTTCTCATTATGCCTAATCACACCAGCTTGATGACAAGCTTGGTGAAGTTGGAAACTTCCAAGCATGGAAGTATAGGATCACACTAGTTCTTGAAGAAAATGAATTGGACACCTACATAAGTGGAGAGGTTCTAGTTCCAGAGGGAGATGAGGCTAAAGCCTTACACAAAAAGAACTTGGTCAATGCGAAGAGGATCACCTTATACCACAAGAGTCTTCCCTAAAGACACCTAAAGAGATTTTTGTTTCCTTGACCAAGCTATTTTGAAGGGAAGAATATAAATCGAAAGAAGTATAGGAACTCCGTTGACTTAGATCATTATTTCAGTAAGGAATTTATAAGAGCCAGAGGGAGATGAGGCTAAGGCTAGAACCAAGAGAATCATTGCAGATTCTATTAAAGATTAGCTCATTCTTCATGTGTCATACTTGAAGACACCAAAAGGAAGTGTTCGATGCTATGAAAAATAAATTGAATAAGAATAAGATATTTTTATAACCACCTTGAATGGCCTCCAGGATCATGGGATTCATTCATTCGAGGAATGTGTGCCAGAAGGAACTGATTACCTTCATCAGACTCTGGGAAGAGCGCACACAAGAAAAATCTCGACTCATAATAAGAGAAAATAATATGGGATCAACTGAAGATCTAGCTCTCATGATTCAAAGAAGATCCCTTAAGCGTTGAGGAATATGAAGGACTCAATTCTTGAAGAACCTCTTATCCATCTTAGCGTTTGGATAAAAATGATGATGTCATGACTGAAGAAGAAGATGAAGCGGAAGGCTCAAGAAGGAGTCTACCCATGAAACAAATAAAGATAAGTATTCAATTGTCATTTCATGATAAAATATTTTTATGCATTTGTTTATATTCAGTTGATGTATTATGCATGATAGAATTTTTTCATTAATGATAGTATGCTACTAATATGCATGTGATGGGTAAGTAGCCTATGCTTCTATACAAATATCCATTGCTACTTATCTAGCATGAAACCTCTTTGCTGACATATTGGATTAGTGCACAATATCAACGATGTCATGGTAGAGATGGAAGGCATCTAGAAATTCTCCATGAGATATGGATGAATGTTGTATTGGCTACAATAGTTGCATGATTATATCTTTATGCATAAGAATTTTCCATTATGAATATGCCTTATGAAATGTTTCTAACCATACAACTAATGCATTTGACTTGTAGGAAATATCACGTACAATCGCCTACAAGAAAAGAAGGATGAGACGTGTTTTGAAGAACAAGTGATGACAGTTCAAGAAACAATCCAAAATGAAAAATAATATGATGGGACTTCAAGAGGACTTAGACGTACTCTAGTTATGTGACACTATTGAGTGACATCATTGATGCAGAACCTTCCAGCTATGAAGAAGTAGCCAAGAAGAAAGGGAAGGAGAGTACTGGTTCAAGAAGAATGATGTCTAGGATGCGATATCGAAGACCTGAAGGGAAGTCTATAGTATATTCCATATGGATCTACAAAATCCAGCATGCAATAGATGGAAACATCATGGGATACAAGGCAAGATTCGTAGCACAAGGCCTCTCACAGAAAGAAGGCATAGACTATGAAGAGACATTTGCCGCAACTGGAAGTTAAGATACATACAGGAAGACTCATGCGTGCAAATTAAAGAAGGTTTTGTACGAGCTCAGAAGGCACCCATGGGATAACAAATACATGAGGAGCTTGAAGATCACCTAGAGTAGTGAAGATATTAACCTTTTCTACAAGGTTGAAGATGAAAGTCTATAGAAGATGACAAGCTCACAGATGGGTGCGAGAAGAACTTTTGAAAAGGTTCAAGATAGAGAATCTTGGTATCCAGTGACCGTAGATGGATACATAGAATATTAGTAGCATAGGAAGCTACTTGTCACTCCGGTACGGAATATTTCAACGCATAGAGTACGAAAGGCAGAGGAAGAATGATGCTCTGCTTCAGAGGGAGTGTCTGTAGAAGATCCTGAGGTTAGACATGATACGACGGGATGGACAGCTTACTGATGGTTCTAGGCTTTACTGAGAGTAAAGAGGACTCCAATCTTTACTTCAAGGTTGAAGGAGGAAGACAAGTGATGCTCATGTTATATGTCGATGACTTGTTCCTGACAGAAAATAGGAACTCATTAAAGTTGCAAGAAGGAGACTTGCTACCAAATTCGATATGAAGGACTTGGGTATGATGCACTACTTTCTTGGCATGGAGGTGTGGAAAAGTGCGAATGGAATCTCCCTTGGACAAGGGAAGTATGCAGTGGATATCCTAAAGAGGTTAGAGATGATGGACTGCAAGGCCATGGCCACACCTATGGCATCGAACCTAAAGCTATTGAGTGATGCTTCATTAGAGATGGTTGATGCCACGATGTATTATCAGATGATTTGTTCCTTGATGTACCTGATGAATACGAAACCAGATATTGGATTTGTTGTGAACACATTGATCTAGTTCCCGACTGATTGCTGCAAATCATATTTTGAGGTACCTGAAGGGTACAGTTGATTATGGGATCAAGTATGAAGTGAATCAGAAGATTAACCTGGAGGTTATGTGGATTTAGATTGGGCAGGAAGTGTCATTGATAGGAAGAGCACTTCAGGGTGTTGCTTCAGTATGAGATCAGGTGTGATCTCTTGGTTTAGCAGGAAGCAATCATGCATGACACTGAGTACAGCCGAGGAAAAATATGTTGCCACTTGCTCAGCTATTTGGGAGGTAGTATGTTTCTTTTGAAAACTACCATTTGATTTGATTGATTTGAATTTCATTTTTTGTATGATGCAGAGAAGAGCAGTGAAGCTCCAGTATGTGATCCAGATCAAGATCTCTCGAAAGAGGGAGCTCTAGCATAGCCGATGAGACAGGTTGTCTGAGCATAAAATCCTGGAAAAGCTTGTAGGTTGCTCAGACGTAAACAGTCATGTAGGTTGTCCTCGGATGTAATTGGTCCTAGCGAAGCTCGCATGTTATCCTTGGACATAATCAGCCCTAATGTGATCCTATGCTAGAAATGGCCAGAGTAAAGTTTGAGTACTTCAGGGAGAATATTAGTGTTCTCCAGATTGAGGTTCCTTCTAAGGAGAAGTGATGGGTCTGAGAGCCTTTCTAACATGGTCTGATGTAAGTGTTGTGCCTTTCTGACATGGTGGAAGGATTGGTTCCTCCCATGGTCAGATGTAAGTGTTGTACCTTTCTAACATGGTGGTAGGATTGGTTCCTCCCATGGTCAAATATAAGTGTGGTGCCTTTATGACATGGTGGCAGGATTGGTTTCTCCCATGGCCAGATGTAAGTGATGAGCCTTTCCCCGAATGGTAGTAGGTGTGTCCTACCATGCTAGCGGATGTAAGTGTAGAGCCTCTCCCCGGATGGTAGTAGGTGTTCCCTACCATGCCGGTGGATGTAAGTGCAGATTCTTTCCCTAGATGGTAGTAGGTTTGTCCTACCATACCGATGGATGTAAGTGCATAGCCTTTCCCCGAATGGTAGTAGGTGTGTTATACCATGCCGACGAATGTAAGTGCATAGCCTTTCCCTGGATGGTAGTAGGTGTGTCCTACCATGCCAGTGGATGTAAGTGTTGGAGCCTTTCCTAGATGGTAGTAGGTGTGTCCTATCATGCTGGTGTACGTAAGTGTTGGAGCCTTTCCCAGATGGTAGTAGGTGTGTCCTATCATGTTGGTGTATGCAAGTGCTCGAGCCTTTCCCGGATGGTAGTAGGTGTGTCCTACCATGCCGGTGGATATAAGTGCTGGAGCCTTTCTTGGATGGTAGTAGGTGTGTCCTACCATGCCGATAATATAAGCGCTGAAGAAGAAGACCTACATGGAGGCTAGGCCTACAACCAACATGAAAAAGGGTTGACTTTGTAGAACTTCCTATGACGAGTAGAATTGAGAGATAGCACCATTTTCTTGAGATAGAGGGATTAGTGATGATGATCCAGTTATGAAGAATTGTGTTGATGAACTATGTCAAGAGAATACCTTCCTAGTTAAGAGGGACTATTGATGTATTTGTAACTTCGGAATGTATTCTCTTGTATATCTTATATTGTACCCTGATGTTCCTATTGGGAGAATCATTTGTATTTCATTGTACCCCAATGTTCCTATCGAGAGAATCATTAATAAAATAAATTCATGTAAATTCATAGAGTTTAACCCTCCTTTTGTTGATCGGGGGGCAAAGTCCCCATAGTTGAGGGGCACTAGGGTTATTAGACTCTCCTATTGAATTCGGCCCTCATAAGTAATTGTCAAAGTCGAAAACTAGTATAAATAGAGAGTGAGCCTCTCTATTTGAAACACACACTCACTCAACTGTAGCACATGAGTGAGAGAAGAGAATCTCACACAAGTGAGAGAGAAAACAGCTATCGGAGATCATCTTTCTGTCTTTGGGTTTTACTTTTGCCATTGGTGCTCATTCTATCTCTGAGGAATTTACGGATTTTTCTCCTTTATGGTTTCCCCGAGGAAAAGTCTTTGTGTCTCCTGTCTCTTGTGATTATTGTTGTGCATGTTATTCTTTCAGATAAGATCCTAAGATCATATTGCTTAAATGATAAAAATATAACATTTGCCATGGCAGTTTAATCTTGTGCAACTAAGGCAGTGCATCTATGAGTGATACAACTAACTTTCCCAGGGTGTTCAAACAAACCAACAATATTACGAGTTTATATCATGTGCATAAATGAGTTGATGTCGAGCATTATTAAACACCATCTGATTATCGGTCATTGATGTATACCCACTGTCATTTGTGAGGAAACATGCCACTGATGACTGGAAGATCTAAGGTACTCATTGGGGTTCCTAAATCCATTTCCTAGATGATTAATTGGTGTCGATAGGAACAGATCTGTCAAAAGGAGGGAATTAATGCATCCCACAACACTTGACATGAAACTGAGATAAATAGGATGATATAATTTGGTAGAGATGCGAGATCAAACATTGCATATTGACACAAGGAAGGCCGACATGATTGGTCAGGAATATTTGAGGAATGGTCGACATTGGTTTGACTTCCCTTGAACACATAACATGATGCATAGTGACACTTGGAAACATAAGACTCGATTAACCAACCATTTTGAAATTCACCAATTCTAGATGAATTATCGAAAGCTCCATAGATTGTAGGAAGGATAACCTGTTAGTGGAGATATGTTCAAATTATTGGTATAGCTTCCTAATGCAATTGTAAATGGAGTATTTATAACCGATGCAGGGATGTGTCATATTCAAGGGAAACAAGGACTAGCTATTTCCAATTTTTCCTTAATGAATTATGAATAGATTCAGTAATCTTCCGTTTTGGATTTTTTGTTTTTTAATTTTAGTACTTTTTTCATTTATTAGCTTGAAAAAAGAATAAAGAATGCTATGGTACATGGGAGGGAACGAGTGTTGCATGGGTGTACTCTATTTTTCAAGAGCATGAGTCATGACAAGGCAAAGATACATATTGCAAACAAGGGTTGATCTAGTTGTGCACACTCTTACGGATGTTCCCTTCATCGGTTAGCCATCTGAAGGAGGATTATGTGTCAACGGATGGTGGAATAGAACCAAGTAACTATGGTTATCCAATTTGGTGCAATGAACAAGCTGGAAAGGGGAAATTTGGTTTACTTCATGCTAATTCTTGTGAAAAACACCAAAATCATAAATCATAATGAATCATGGTCCATCAACTACCTAAATCAAATAGTTCTCACATGTATAGGTCAACTTAAACAGAAGCAATGGTTTATAGGCATCTTGAACAAAAAGTGACTGCAAAGGAAGATACGTAACATAAGTAATAAGCACCAAAGTAGTAAGTACAAATGTTCATGAGGATATTTTAACACATGTTTACATAAACTGACATGAAATAGGGATCCCATAAGGAAATGGTCAGAACTGTATAGAAGAGAAATATGTGGTCTCAAACTCCAATTCCTAATGGGACTAATTGGGCTCCCATTCCTACGAGAATAACTCGACATGGGCACCAAAATGGAAATGGGGTGCTGACTAGGGTGTCCCATGTTCGGTAGGCTCTTTTTTCAGAATGGTGAAAAGTATAGATACGATGGGATGAACCACCAATTTCCAACAGGTCCGAACCTATGGTAATTTTGGGTTGCAAAAGGTTCAACGGTATCTTCACAAAGGGATAGCCTAAACCTATATGCATGCTTCCAAATATACCTGATAAGATCGAGGAAGATACAAAGGATGCTCCTATACTTGGGTGGATTTAAACCAATTATTCTCCTAGTGGCCCCACAAAATATGTCCTTAGGTGGGTGCAACCAAATTTTTATGACTTCAGGGATAGTTTCATCCAATGATAAAATTCCATCCAATCAAGTGAGTTGGGAGAGCTCACAACCAAAATGGGCCAAGTAAATGGATCATATTCCTCCATAAAGGGAAAATTTTAATCCAAATATATCAAAGCCATTTGAATAGCTTGGTATGACACTTATACAGTAGATAAGGGTTGCATGATCATAAAGTTTCCCATGAGGGAATCATTTTTTAATGTCCTACCCCCATGTCTTGAACCTCCTTTAGATCATCCCTGATGAAAGGAACATTCAATTGGACAACAGTTTCAAGAATGCATTAATCTAATTGTTCAATCATAACCATCTTCCCCCTATGAGGGAACCGAATCACTCGGGACTCTGAAGACACTATAGCCATCATCGCATCTATCCAACCACGTCTTAATATAAAATTGTAATCTATAGGTGCATCTACTACGTCAATATCCAGTGTGACTGTTTCTCCACCCCATTCAATAGGGAAGGCTACAATGAGTCCGTGGGGAGAGAACATATGTCCATCAAATGATTTTCACATGGTATGGGATTGAACTGATTTGGGTGATCCTAATGCTTGCCAACATATAAATGACATGACACAAGTTAAGTCCCCTTCATCGACTATGGTTCGAATAATGTTCTTTCCATGAGATGTTACATGAATATGAAAAGCAACTTTGGAAGGAATCCTACATGTTAATTGGTATATGTCTAACGTGATCAAAGTCAAATTTGATGGAACAACAACTCTAGTTGAAGATAATAGTTCATTTCTTTGTGCACAACAATATTGCAACACCTCCATGGCAGACATGGAACATGGTGCTTGAGCTATTTTCTCAACAACATTTTCTTTATGAGAAGGTCGTGCGTTAGGATTATGCATTGTTCTTCGTAGAACACCTTTGGGGGGCTACGGTACTATGTCTATGGTTGGTTTCTTAATGGGAATAGAATCACTTGGTTGTGATTCTGATTGATCCAATGTACTAGGAGGGACCTCATAAGAATGGGATCTTGTTTGAATGTTCACCTCATGATCATACATGAATACATTGGCATTGGGATCATTTCCCCCTTGCAGGGATTTTGACTGGTTTCCCCCTAGCGAAGGTACCAGCATTGTAGCAACCATTGGATGATGGTGCTGCAGAAAGGGTTTCATCAAAATAGTGGGTTGTTGTTTCCCACTGTCCTGAGTCGTATTTAGTGCATCTCCCATTCCAAGGTTAGCATTTTGCTTAATCTTGTATTTCTTCTTCTTCCCCCTAATGTAAATGGATTGAAATATGAGGATTTTAGAAGTCAGGAAAGGCTTAGAATGTTGCTACATTTACTGCCCAGTTATAGGTTGCAAAGTTTGAATAGACATTGGTCCCATTTTTTGGGTAATCTGCTCAAGGTTATTGATGGAACCCATCATACCATTGGCATGAGGTCCATGTGGTGGCCTGGCTATATCAAACACAAGTTTTGCAGGTTTTTTCCAAAAATATTGGTTACTTTCTAAAACCTCGCCACTCCATCATGGAATGGAGTTCATGGGTGGATTCCCCCTTTGCGGAGTTAGACTCCAAGGAGATTGGATTTTTCCTGGAATATGAACACACCATTGATGAATGGGTGGATTCCCCCCTTTCAGGGTTAGAATCCATTGAGATTTCTTATTTACTAGAATCCAACCACACCATTGGGGTGGTCCTTGGATTTGATTAACATTCTAAGGTGGGTTTCCCCCTTGCGAAGGCTACCCCCAAGAAGATTTGGTACTTCTCGGAACATGATCAATGGGTGGATTGCCTCCTCATGGATTTAGGTCCCAAAAATATTGGTTACTTCCTAAAACCTTACCATTGGGTGGATTTCCTCCTGATGGAGTTGGGTCCCAAGAATATTGGTTACTTCCTAGAACCCAACCATTCCATTGATTTTGTCCTTGGTTTTAATTGGAATTCCAAGGTATGTTTTCTCCTTGCGAAATTTGGATCTAGAAAGATTGATTACTTCCTAGAACCTGAGCACTCCATTGCGGAATGGGGATGATAGGATTTCCACTAGGAATTGTGTTAGGATAAATCAGAGGATGACCCTCTATGGCATTTCCTACCATTAGTGAAGCATAACTCCAACTGGAATTTGTGTTCTATGATGCATTATTTCCGCTATGAATATTAACATTCCTTGGTAAAGAGATTCCCCTGGAAGTAGAAGCTATATAGTTATTACGGTGTGTCGAGAGGATTTTGTTAACCTCCCACAACCATTTGAGGTTGCATTGATGAGGTCCCTTGAACTACTGACGAATCTAAAGGGTCAAGTGTAATGTTTTGCATATTATTCCAACTTTCAAAAAGATTAACCAGTGACTCACTTTCTGTGAGTATGATCGGGTTTAAAGGATGTGTTAAGGGTGGATTTATGTGAGCAATTGTGTGATATTCTGTTGTTTCAATTTCATATAGAGTAAGATCATTAATTCTATCTATTGTTTTGTCCATGATGTGACAAGTTTTGAGAAATGGTTTTTTGGTATTCTTCTCTAGTAACATTTGATTGTGTTTATAAGTAGTCCAATTTAAAAATCACAAAGATTTGGTTAATGTATCTGCCTCCACAATGTAGTGGGGCCCTCAAACTTGGGTAACTTGCATCCCTGCCACCTTGAAGGGTGAATCAGGAGATTAGTCACTCTAAAGTTTAATAAAAGGATTTGTTTATTATAGTATATCAAAATACAATCAAACAATCCTAAAGGAAACTAGACTCAACAAAAATCAAAGTGTCCACACATCTAAAAAAATTCCTAAGATAATCAGCAAGCAAAATTATTTCCAAAGAACCGGAGTTCAGTGAAAAGTCAGATTTAGAGGTCCTTCCAAAACTAGTAGCTCCTGAGGGACATCATGCCTAAAAAATTACTAAATAGTGAAGGTATGAGAAACAATTACATTGTTCTTCAATCACCAAAGCTGCAAGTGTTAGCTCTTGGCTACTCACCCCCCCAGGGAGTTGAAACAAACTTGTGTTTGTCTTAGGTATTGCAAGTGTCCACCACTCAGAACATCCTATGTGATTCCCTAGGAAAATAAACTATGGTTACCACTTCACAATCGGTGGTTGGGAGGGATAGTCATAAGTCTAGGATAACTCACATAAACTAGATATATCAAGAATGTGATGTCACCCAAAGGACTTCCCACTTAATTGAAATACTGTAATGTGCTCATATCCTACCAAATAATAAAGAGGGGGGGTACCACCCTTACTAATTCAGATTGACCTCATGCTTAATGCATGTGTTAGAAGTGCTTTCCTAACATGCATTCTTTGCTATTAATGGATTTGATCTTTCTTTAATCAATACTAGTTTCAAAATTATGTGGACGAGGAGGTGTTAACTTTCCAATCTTATTCCAAGGTCCTATCCTAATCTATGTTGGTGATACAAAAAAGTAATATTGATAGATTTTATATTAAGCTTTGATTTTAGGGTAGTTTTCTTAGTTTTGAGGAGTGTTGTTGAAACTAGTGGTGTTTGTGACTCAAAACGTTGAACAAATCAAATGCACAATGCTCACTACTATTTCCTTTATTTAAATGAACTTCTATATTATGGAAGACTAAGAGGTTCTTTGATATCCCTCAAACATGCGAATTGCAAAATAGAATCACTTTTACACATTTGAAAAAAGAAGTTTTCAATTTTTTCAACAAGGGTTCAAGAGGTTGGCTTCAAACATAAGATGTGTTCAATTTGCTTCAACTATCACTAATTGGAAATGGAAAATGTTTGAATGTTCAATGTTTTTATTATTCTAATAAGTCTCTCAAGTTTATGTTTAAATGTAGGATTGTGGTTCAATTTTGATTTTTCAATTGCATAATGTTTTCTTTCTGGATGTTGAATTTAATGTTCCAAATTAATGGTTTGAAAATCAATGCAAAATTATAAATATATTTCAAAATTATAAATTTGACAAGAATTTACACTTTAGATCCACTTTCTCTTTCACAGGACCACCCAAAAGCGCAAGTGAAGAGGATACTTGTGGCTCAACAATATGCTTCAAAACTTCAAATGATTCATATTACACTTGAGATCCCTATTTCTCGATCACATGACCACCCAAAAGTGAAAGTGAAGAGGATATGCAAAGATCAGAAAAGATATGCTTCAAAAACAAAGTCTAAACTATTACACTTGATATCCTTGTTTCTCATTCACAGGACCACAAAGAGGTGCAATTGAAGAGGATACGCAGGGCTTGAAATTCTGCTAAAAAATAATACTAGACTATTACACTTGAGATCCCTATTTCTCTTTCACAAGATCACCTGAAGGTGCGAGTGAAGAGGATACGTAGGGATCGAATCACAATGTATCACAATAAAGGGGTACAAAGCACCATATATATATATATACATATGATGTGGGATTCAGAAGGGTCGTCGCCTCATAGACTCCTTGCAAGCCACTCCAAAGTGACTCAAGGTGTGTTAAATGAGTGGAAGTACCAGAAGTTAAGCTCTCCTCTTCTGCGTCAAAGCACAAATCATTTTCCCTCTTTGAAAAAGGAATTTTCATCCACTTCACTGAGCTATGTACCTCCCCATGCTCCATAGATATTTGGTTGAATAAAACCTAGAGGCTACTTATACAAGGTGAGGTTCAACAAAAATTTTGTGGCCACGGTTTTTTTGTTTTTCTATTTTGAAAAAAAAGAAGATCAAAATCTCATTTTCAGAAGTGGTCCTTATTTCATGGGTCCAAGAGGTATGTAACTCAACAAATGGGATCTATCCTTCGATCCGGAAAAGGATATCCCCTCCCTGGTTCCAGTTTGGGATAAACTTCCTCATATCCCGCTGTATTGTTGGAATTATGAAGATCTCAAATCCATCAAGAAATCACTAGGGAAATACATTGATAATTCAGAATCCAAGCCCCCGATGTTATCCTATGCTCGGATATGTGTTGAGGTAGATCGAGAAAAAGGCCTCCCAAAAGAAATAAACCACACCATGGAAGGATGGAATCATTTGCAGACAATATATTACAAGCATATTCTCTTCAAGTGCAAGGTATGTCATGAATATGGACATTTTGAAAAATCTTGTCAAAATAAAGTCCAACAATCAGCTAGGGAAACCCAAAATGAAGAATGGAACGAAGTAAATAAAAAGAAGGGAAGAAAAGTGAATGCAAGCCATGCAAACACTCCAGCAAAAAAGAAGGCTACAGAGAACATGTTTCAAGTCCTTTTCTCAGAGGAAAATGAACAAATAGGCCTCACAGCTCTAGAGATAGAAACAAACCCAAGGAAAGGTACTGAAGTTGAACGAGTAATAATGGAAATAGGGGAGGAAACTAGCTATGAACCTACTCTACCTTATTAAGCTCACGTTGAAGTAAGATCTGAATCCTCACTAAATATGGGGGATCAGTAACAAGATCCAGAGCCAAAGCGCAGTTAGAAGACACTTCTGAAAGAAAAGAGGAGGAAATAGAGTCATTGAACAAAAAGGAAGGAAGCCAAATAAATTTCACCGCGATCTAGAAACGACCTGAGAAAAAGAAACAGGGAAGCAATCTAGTTTAGATCACCTGGTTAGAAGTTATCCATTGGAAAAAGAAGTTGGAGAAATGGTAGAAGGGGAAAAGGACAGAGTCCCACTACAAAACCATAAGAAATAATGGAACTTATCTCCTGGAATTGCAGAGGCCTGGGAGGCAATCAAAAGATCGAAGCAATAAAAAGATTCAAACATAGAGAAGCAATTTCCATTCTTGCAATCCAGAAGACAAAAATGTAGGAAGAAGATTGTCTATCAGTTATGAAAAGAATTTGGAAGAAAGGAGAAGGTAAAGTTGTAATCACTCAAGGAGCCTCAGGGGGCATCCTTACCTGATGGGACCCAAATCTCTATAAATTAATCTCTGCAGTGGAATATTGACATTGGATTTTTATTGAGCTTGAGGATCTCGACAATCAGGAAATACTATGGATAGGAAATGCACGGGGGCTTCTCTTGTGGACCAATATCCTATCACGTTAGTTCATATTGTGGGTTTTAAAATTATCAAAAATCGAACCAATATATTGTAGGTATTGGGGGGATGAGGGGTTTAAGGTNTCAAAATTAAGGGTATTATTTAATACCCCACGATCGCACGTGCTATGTGAGAGGTTCACTAAGTGAAGTCCCCGTGAGGAAATGTTTATGGACCAACTAACCAAGGATGCAAAGACGATTTCTGGACACAGTTGGGAAACCAAAAAATGGTAAGATGCGGCACCCGTGTATAATCGTTGGAGACTTCAACACCACCATATTCCTAGATGAGAAAAAAGGAGGCTCCAGAATCAGAACCCCCTTCAAAGAAAGGCTAGAAGAGTTAATGAATGCATGGAGATTAACTGACATTAAACCCAAAAGAGGGAAGTTCTCTTGCAGTAATAAACACTTGGGCTTGGGAAATATCGCCACAAGACTAGACAAAATCCTGGTAATTTCATCTCTTCTTAATAAACCCTTCCTGCATGTTTCAAAACTTCTTTCCTCCATTGTTTCCAATCATCACCCTATCTCCCTCTCCCTCTCACCTATTGGGAATCTGGGGCCTCTCCCTTTGAGATTATCCTCCACCTAGATCAAGGATACTGCATTCTTTGATGTAGTTCTTTAAGATTGGAACGTTTTTATCCAGGGATCTCCAAGTTTCATCTGGGAACAAAAACTCAAGAGTGTCAAAAAAAGGGCTCAAAATTGGCCTACTACCCACAATTTTAATCCTGGAAAGGAGAAAGAGGACCACATCAGAAACCTTGAGGGTATTCAAGAATAAATGGAACAAGGAGTAATAACTAGAGAAATTCTCTTGAAAGAAAAAGAGGTTGACAGGAAAACTCAGTCTCTCTTTTGGAATGGCGCATAAGATCCAGAAGCCTTCGGTTGAAAGGGGAGGACCAGAAAACTAAATTATTTCCTTCATAGTGAAAATAGTGGAATAGGAAGAACACAATAATGGAGTTCACCAAAGAAAATGGGGGAAATATTACGGACTCTGAGGATATCAAAAGAGAGATTAAAATTTTCTTCGAGGACTTATTCTCCATTGAGGACGAAGATACCCAAGAGGAAATGGATGTCCTTAGTGATGAAATTCCTAATATTATAAAAGAAAATAATGAATCTCTGATCCAACCTATCTCCCTCGACGAGGTTTGAAAAGCAATCTGGTCCCTGCTCTTAGAAAAAGCTCTTGGTCCTGATGGGTTTGCGATCATCTTTTATTAAAGTTTTTGGAATATCATCAAAAAAGATATTCTAAAAATGTTGATTTGGACCCAATATAGGGACAAGATAGGCGGTGCAAGAAATTCCACTTTTATTTCCCTTATTCCCAAAGAAAATAATTTATACTCCATAGAGCGCTTGAGACCTATCTCCCTTTGCAACTCCTTTTATAAAATCCTTTCCAATGTAATCTCCAATAGATTAAAAAAGGCCATTCTCCATCTTATCTCTGAAAATCAAGGAGGATTTATAGATGGATGAAAAATATACAACAACATCCTTTTGGTACAAGAAGCTATTCACTCCAGCCAGAAATGTCAGGGAGTAGGTATGGTGATTAAATTAGATATTGCTAATGCTTTTGATAGAATCAGACATGCCTTCATCTTCCAAGTTTTGGAAAGGTTTGGTTTCCCCCCATCTTCATAAGATGGATCAAATCATGCATAAGTATTCCCTGGATAGCTCCTCTCGTTAATAGCTGGATAACTTCTTTCTTTCAATCCCAAAGAGGAATTCATCAAGGCTTCCCAATGTCCCCCTTTCTCTATATTTTAGTAGCAAACTCACTCAGCATAATACTTAATAGGATAAAAAGAGGAGGAAATATTCCTGGAATTTCCTCTGTTAGGGGAGTGCAACCTATCAACCATGCCCAATTCGCTGATGATACCATTATCCTGGGAAGTCCTTTGAATCAGATAGCCAGAGGACTCAAAATATCCCTTGATATTTTCCTCAAAGTCTTAGGCATCCCAATAAACTCTTCAAAATATTGGCTTTATGGTTGGAACAACAACCCTCGAACCCTTAGAGAGATTGCTTTCATTTTAGGTGTCAAGGTTAGTCTTGTTTGGACCTCCTTTGATTACCTCAGAATCCCCTTTTCCAAGCATAGCTATAACCCTACTTCCTGGAACTTAGTCACCCAAAAGTTGAGAAACAAAATGCAATCCTGGGGAATGAGATGGCTTGACCTAGATGGTGATTAATCCTCATTAAATCCATTCTGGATTCCTATCCTGTTTTTACTTGCACAATGTTCCTTTCTCCCAAGTCCTTTGTGAATGGTTTAAGTATAGAAATCAGGAAATACCTTTGGCAAGGTGGGAAGACTCAAGGGAAAAAGTTCCATTTGGTTAAATGGGAAAAAATCTTGGAAGCTAAAGCAAATGGTGGGCTCAGAATCAGGGAACCTAGATTAATGAATAAGGCTCTGGGCTCCAAGTTGGTTTATATATTTATCTCTGGGAAAAGAGAATGGTGGAAATAGGTAATCAGGAAGAAATATATCAAGAAGGCAAGATCAAAATGCCTAGATTTCTCCTGGGAAGGTAAAGGCACCCCCATATGGAGTCTCTGCAAAATCTATGTTGGTTTAATTAAAAACAACCTCTATTAGATCCTAGGGAATCTTGGGACATCCCCCCTTGGCCTCTGTTCCAAATATTGTCAATAGTCATTGTTGGATGCAAGAGCACAAGCAAATTAAGCTCAATGATATATCAGAATGGTTCATCAATGGGGAATGGTTAGGGTGGAAGGACTTGCACCCCCCTCATCATATTTAAAATGACTACGCCCTATTTTCTTCCTACCTCCATGGAATCCCCCCTCAAACATAAGGATTCATGACTCAGGAGGTTGGGGTTTGTGCAATTCCTATATTGTCAAAGAAGGGTACAAGATCCTGAAGAATAATAGCGACCGGTCTTAGGCCAAATTCTAGAAAAAGGTATGTAACTCTGATTGCATCCCCAAAGTTGATATTTTCTTCTATTCATTAGTCCAAAACAAGCTTTTGACCGGTGATAACTTAAGGAAAAGAAGAATGCAAGGCCCCTCCATATGCTCTCTTTGCCACTCTCAAGAAGAATTTGCCTCTCATCTTTTTCTGACTTGCTCCTTCACTATTCAAGCTTAGGCTCACATCCTCAGTAACCTCGGGGGAATTTTTTGTCTTCTTGCTAATAATGGTGATTTGGTAAACAATTGGAAGGCCTTATACCCACAGAATTTAGGAAAAAATAAGTTCTAAGAATTTGGAACACTATCCCAAAAAAAAACTGCTAGTAGATTTGGCTCGCCATAAACAAATATATATTTGATGGAAAGAAATCAGGTCCCCTTAGGGTCGCTTATAAATTCCTCAATATGATTCATGAAAAAATGGTCTCCAAGCATGTCAATTTTCCTAACTCAGAAAATATCAACCCCAAGGAAGGTAGCTGGTGCCGCGAAATTCTAATACAGAACTCTCCTCAAACTAAAATTTCTCTAGAAATATAGCCCTGGGAGATCAGGAAATGCAAAGAATAATTTATTCAATGGATATTGAAGCAGCACAACTTCACTCTTTTCTTTGATGGCACCTTGAAAGACAACCCTAGGGAGGTAAGTGCGGGGGGGGGGGATTATATTTGATCCTAGAGGAAATATAATGACTTCCCATGATTGGAGAATTGGACATAGATCCAACAATGAAGCTGAATGGCTTTCACTCCTTCTCGGCTTGGAACGGGTAGGGAAGAATAATATCCAAAATCTCATTGTATTTGGAGACTCAAGGCAGGCCAGTCAGAAAATCAGATTGGATTATAATCACGGAGCAACCAATTGCAGAATAATTTATGACCACATCCGTCGTCTAAACCATGTTCCCTAGGCCACCTATTTTCACATCCTCATAGGCAACAATACTTCCACAAACATGCTTGCCAACAAGGGAGTCAAAAATAAACTTGGAATAGTTACAACAAAGGGCTATTTCTTTATCCATAAACATGTTCCATAGTTGGATAGGTTTTTACATTAGGAGGTGGTTCTTTCTTTGGCCCTCTCGTAATCCTTAACCCCACTTTGAAGTCAGACTCTTCACCGACAAACGTCCACCATCATGGACAAGTGGCGCCCTCGATCACATGAAGGTGTTAAATGCTTTTCCTTCCCTTCGGCTCCCCGAGGTTTTGAATCGACTTTTGACATGCTCCATGGTAGACTCTAGCGGTTTGAATGTATCCCACCCGAATATTGTTCCGTCTAGCGATTGTGATGAAGAAGAACATCCCATTTTGTCTACATCTCTCTCTATTTTTTGATCTCCTACAGAAGAGCGACAACTTATGTTTTGGTTTACAGGTTTGAATGATGATAAGGAAAACGTTTGTGTTGGATCTCCTCTCGGCCCTCTGCAGTCACATTTCCTGTTCTCTACTCCTCTTTCTGCTCCAAGCAATAATCCTCTTATTCCAATGGAGAAAAACAAAAAAAACTCGAACATCAATGAAATTAATTCCACTTTAATAGATATCAAAATCCATCTTCGTTGGGTTTACAAAATGGTGTGCGTTGGCATTAAGGAAAATGGGGTAGCTGCATTTGATGTCAAATATTTGACAAACCAAATGGGTTGCCATGAATCCAGAATTGACGACAACGACCATGTTCTCCGTGTGTTGATGGGAACTGTTGATTTCATTAAAGAAGAAGTCCATAAAATGGTAAACATGAGCCAATGTAGCCATCGCCAAGAAACCCCAGAACATGGCGACCACCCAATGGAGGAAACCTCGATCGTGTAGCCCATTCATGAGCTTGAAGGTAAGAAAAAGTAGTATTTTTAGCTTTGGATTCCTAGATGTATTTTTTTATTTTGTTAAACAACCAGTATGTAAGATAATACCCTTCAATGTGTTTAATTTATTTCAGAATGCATCCTAGGACACCTAAGAACTCTGTTAATGGTGTAGGTATCTTAGTTCTACTTTCCCTATAGGATAGTTTGAAACCTTGGTTCCTTTTTGTAAATATGTTGGTGCTCATCCTTTTTTTTCTTAAAATCAATATAAATTTCTCTCAGTCTTGTTTCAAAAAAACATTGGCTTTGCCAGGCGCCGAAAGGGATCAAATCTCTTGAGGTGCAAACCCTCTTTAGAGTGCTAAATTGTGGAAATGTTTGGGCCTGAAGAAAGAGATATAATACCTATTCGACCTTGGTAGAGTCAAAGTTAAGATGGATCCATGCTGGTATATAATAATTTACAAAATTCTCTAATAAGTATTCCTATTTTGGAGGGGAAAGACCATATTGCTAAAGTATTTTCAAAATAGGGTAAATAATCATGAGAAGAATGAGATGGGTAATATTTGGATTTAAATTCCATATTTCTAGATTGGATTTGGATTTTAAAAATATTTTACCATCAAATGATGGTTTTAACCATATAATAATCATAAAATCAAATGTTTTCCAAAAAATATTTGTTTTTCTTTAAAACTAACAATGAACATTGGCACTCGTTAATGAGTAAAATAAGCCATATAAAAAACTAAAATCTAGATTTCAAGATTAAATTGGAATTTGAAAAGATTTTACCATAAAATGAATATTTTAGACATAAGCCCAAACATTTTTTGAGATTTTTTTTATAATTGTTTTCTTTAAAACTAATAATGAATATGGACAATAGTTAATGAGTAAAATAACCCATATAGAATTCTAAATTTCAATTTCTAAATTAAACTTAAATTTGAAAATATTTTACTATCAAATGAAGATTTTGATCATATATATCCAAACTTTTTTCAGAAATAATGAACATTTACTTAAATTGTTTAGGTTAGAATTTTCATATATATTTATATAAACGTGTTTTATAATTTAGTTATTTTAAATATATATTCTATATGTTTGAGGCAATAATTCACATTAAGTTAAATTTTGTAATAATATAACTCACACAATCACATTATATTTTGTTTTTCAAAAATCAAACACAACTTATATATATAAGCTCGGTGGGCTAGCTCAAGTGGTTGAGTGCTATAAGTTTTGAGTTGCAGGTAGGGCCTCACTTGATGTCCCCATCGAGTTAGCTCTATAATCAGCACGAATTGATAAGGCCCCTTTGGGTGGCCCCCCTATGCATTGTTCCCTTATATATATATAT
>LPNX010427506.1:277868-301935 GCA_001517045.1 Pseudotsuga menziesii
AGTTTATCTAAATTTGCTCAAACAAGTTTATAATATTTTACTTATATTTTTTCTTATTAAGTTAAAGGCTTATTTTAAAGGGACGATGGCTCTCGATGCTTCATCGTCTATCGCGAGCCTCACCCCTTGTCATTAAATTAATTTAATAAATTAAATCAAATTTCAAATAAAAGTCAATGTTAACATCAATGCTATGTCACTTCAGTGAATATAACTGTCATTCCCACATGGTTTCCATCAATGGTTTCCATGGAAAATACACTTCAAAGATTGCCAAGGTAATTATTGCATATTTAATTTATAATGTTGGTTGACATTCTTCCAAAAAAAATTATGTCATCTATCCAAATGTTGATTCTTTTCATTCTTTGTTTGATATTCAAGCTGCAAGCTATTTTAGATGTGAGCCTATGATATAGGATTAAGCAGACTGGATAGTTGTAAATATTAAAAACCCCTATCCCCATGAAATTAGCTTCTTTTTAGTTGAGTGTGGCCATTTAGAAAAGGTATCAAAGTACAGAGAGGAAAACTCTTTGAAGTAAAATGATGATGTAATGCAGGGTTAAGTGAACAACACCAGAAGATTCTGGATAGTGCTATTTGGAAGTTCAGGTAGTGTAATGTGCAATTGACGAGTCATATGGCCATGTAACTAATTAAAATTTACCCTTTTTCTTCTAAAAAAATATAAAATTATAACAAAGAACAATTACAAAAATTGAATGTCGTGTTTTAAAGGGCATATTCAAATAAACTATAAGTCTGCTCGTTCACTATATTTGTAGAAATCATATTTAAAAAATGTATGTACTTGGATTTTTCATAGATAACTAGGTAACATTTATAATAGATTTAAAACAATTACTAATCGTTTACTAGCTGACCATTAGTTACATCAAACTTGATCCAATAATTATCATTTGAACAATTTTCTTTTCTTAATTTTATGAGGTCTTCACGAATCGGATGGACGCTACTTGTTTGGTCCTCTAATGCAGAAGCAACACATGACTTATGGTTCTTCATCTTGTTACAATTAATGGTGTTTTATTTTATTGTTTTGGTTGGTTCTACAAACAATTCTTCATACTTTAATGTTAAATAATCATTTTAATATTAATTAAATGTCCACATTACTTCTATTCTCTAATGCTAAACAATCATTGTAATATATAGATGTCCATATGGGATCTATGTACCATGTTTCATTGTAAATAATGAACTGGAAATTTTATTTGAAATCATTCTCTTTGCTCAAATCGAGTTCATCTCATCAGCTATAATTCATTGTTTTTTGTACATCATGGTTTCATAACAAACATGATGTTACGTGGTTTGTGCAAGTTCTTGAGGATATAGGTTGCTAGAATTTGTTCATATTTTATAGGCTGCAGGTTTTGCAATATTTCATGGATTGCACTAATTAATGTCACCGATTCTATTCTCCTCACACACATCATTCACATTAAAGTAGAGTTATTCTTCATTAATATTTTTCAAATTGCATTGCATGGGTTTTGAGCCATCGTCGATTTCACTTCAAATTGCTTTGCATGGGTTGTGAATTCACCTCAAATTACATCGCATGGGTTGTGAGGGCTTAAAAAATTCACACGGCCCAAGCCAAAGATGATCTAAATAAAGAAAAAAAAACAATGTGATCTATATTATAACATTCATCCAAAAAAACCATTTTATTAGTAATTTTCTGGGTAGTTAATTTTATTGTAATTTTTTGAGGTTATTTTTATAAGTTGTCATTTTTTTTAAACCAATGATACTTTTTCTCTTTTAACATATTAGAATTATATATTTTTTTAATATTTAATATTTAAAATCGTTTAACTATTAGTTTCCTATATAATTGACGTATAATTAAAATTTATTATATAATTATTAAGTATTATATATGCTATTTATAAGTATTGCTTTTTGAAAATTTAACTCAAGATAATTTAGATTAAAAAAAAAGTTTCAATTGTACAACATGTTATAAAAAATAACATGTTACAATAAACTATTGAAAATTTATTTTGGACTAAAATTCTTATATTTATCTTCTTTATAATTTGTTATATTAACTTATTTTTATATTAACATAAAAACAATCTTTAATGTTATCATAAACCACCCTTGATTCAAATCCTAGGCTCTATCAAGAGACAAAAGGGATAAAATCTCCCGAGGTGCAAACCTCCTTGAGTGCAATACCTGAGAAGAGGTTTGCACCTCAGGAGATTTGATCCCTCTTGGCACTTGATAGAGCCTAGGATTTGGATCTAGGATGGTTTCAGTAGTGGGCGGTGACACAAAACAAAACTGAAGTTTGAGATTGTAAGGAACAAGTTAAGTTGAAAACACTAATATAATTATTAAGGATTGAATAAATTGTTAAACTGGAAAATATAGACATTAATTTTGTAAGGATTAAATAAATGAAAATATGGTCTAGATTTTAATTTTACCCCAAACAATCACTCTTATTTTGTTTTGCTTAGAAGAGACACATTCTACATTAGTGTACATTTTTTCAACATTTCCACTAAAAAATATTTACACTTAGAAATTTGATCTATTTCAACAATTGGTAGTTTTTTTTAAGATAGATATATGCTAGTAAAACACATTTGTAAATTCTAAACAATTTTCTAAACTAAGGAAATTTTAATACAGCTCTAATCTTTTTAGAAATTTTAAAGTATAATAATGAATTCAGAATTTGAGCATATCTTAATTTTGTTTCATTATGATTCACAGATGGATGGTACAATGCTCATGGAAAAACAATATTGGGAAATGAAGGTATTGATTAGTGTTTGAAATAATAATTTTTTTGAAATTTTATAAAAAAATTTAGGAATGGTTTTTTTTTTTAATTTTCTTTATTTTTATTGAAATTTGGTAAAAAAATTTAACAAATCTCCTTGAGTGCAATTTACCATGGGTTGTTAGGGGTGGCAGGTGCGGGGGGGGGGGGGGGGGGGGTGTCCTCTTGGATCCCAGAGGACATGTTGAACAAACCTTTGCTTGGGGCCTTGGACATAGGACCAACAACGAGGCCGAGTGGTTGGCACTCCTGCAGGGACTACAATCCTTAGTCAGTAAAGACCTCTACAAGGTAATGATCTTTGGAGACTCTCGGCATGTTATGTTCAAGCTGATTAATGGTTACTCCTCCGGTTCAATTAATTGTCATCATCTGTATGACAAAGCAAAGCCACTCATGTCTAAATTCTATGATCTATTTCACATTCTTTGCCACAATAACTCTGCAGCGGACGCCCTGGCAAACATGGGGGCCTCCCTATCTCAAGGGCATTATAGTCTTAACGGAAACGCCCCTTACATCAAATACATCCCCTAATGGTTTGTCGGGCTTACTCTTTCCTCCCACAAGGCAAGTGGTATTCCCTCTCTTCACTCCTGGAAGTGGCTCTTATTATCCCTAAAGGCTTTATAGAGGATCTTCCCATTATTTCATCTTATCCCTCCACCCCTTTTCCTTCCTTCTCCCTCCATCTTCACCTTACTCCTTTCCCTAGCTATCTTCTTACCCCCCTCCCATATCCCTCCCCTCACCCTTCCTCTCATCGCCTCGTGCCATCCTCCCACAGCTGGCTCCCACCTCACGCTCCTTCACGAAGGGTCTCCTCATTCATTGCGTTGTCTTACCATATCTCTTACCCCCACCACGTGGATCTTTCTCTGCCTGCATCCTTTCTCGAGCAACGTTGGATTTATGGCTCACCACCCCCGGGTTAATTGCCCCTCCTCCTCGCACGTTCCAAGTCTTTTTTATCATCTCGTTATGTCTTCTCCTCGAAGCAGCCTGCAAGCTCATTTCTCCCCTTCTCTCAGCTCTGTCTATCATGAGATTCCTCCGGAGTGCATTCTCTTGGATGTAGTTGCAGGTGTAGGTAAAGGGTGGCTGCAGGAAATTCCGTGCGAAGCTCTCCCTCTCACTAGGACTTTTGTGAAGGAAAAGCTTTCCCTCGCAGCCTTCTCCTCTTGCTCCTGTAGCACCCTTACAGGCTCTTTGTTGTGGTTTGCGACCATTGATTCTGGCTCCAGTCTCCCATCCGAAGCTCAGTCTCTCACTGCTGAGAAAAGCATGATTTTGGGCTGTCACTGTTCAGGGTGGAAGGAAGGTGCAATGAGCACCTTAACCTGTCGAAGCAAGGAGGGTGCCTCCCTCCAGCAGGAGCTTAAAGTGCTAAAGTATATCCTTAGTGGCCTCTCTGCTGAGAATTAGGCTTGCGTGTTAGCAGGCTCAGTCCGTGCTTTGCATAGCAACTTCGCCCATTTCGAACTCTCTCCAGGAATCAGTAGAATGTCTCAGGATAACGAAAATGTTGGCATTATGGACGTAAAGAAGAATCTCATGCGTCTTTACGAGATGATAGTGATAGGCATAATGGATAATAAGGAAATAGCATAGGAGGTCAAGAGCATGGGGAAAGTGGTGAGTTATACCTCTCTGCAAATTAGCAATCATGATGCAAGGATCGATGACAACGAGAGAAATCTTAGGGAGATAATGGGTAAGGTTGATAGAATTCAGGAAGATCTCCAGCGTCTGATCGACATGAATTAGGGTAGCAAGGTGAACGAGACCCCTGCAGCTGCAACGCACCCCATGGAGGAGGAGTCAGTGGTTCAACCATTAAGCTCAAAAGCAATCCTTAATCGGTTCTCTTTTAAATATGTTGATATGTTTTACTGTCTTTTGCTTGTCAATCAGTTTATAGGGGTATACACTACCCCAGGCACTAGTTGTTTTGAAAATTCCCCATGTGTAATTTTTTGGACATCTATTTGGATATGTTTTGTGTGCAGCATTTTTGAACTGCAAGATCTCTCTGTTCCCACTATATTCTCTATAATGAATGGCTGTGCATAGCTTGTTTTATAAAAAACCTTTTTAGTTTCTGTTAAAAAAAAAAATTCCCATGGGTTGTTTAAGAAACCTTGCATGGTTGTTTAGGAAGCCTTGCACATGTTTTTAAAACCATGTGCAAGGGCAACATATTTTTGTGGATAATTACACGGCGTCAAAATTTCCATTGATATTACATGTGCTGAGGGAATATATCCATGTAAGCTTACTATCTTTAGTTTTTGTATTGGAAAAATACTTGTTAAATACCTCGACACAATTAAGAATCTCTGAAGTATATAACATGATAATCAATTAAAGAGGTCAAAACCACTCAGGATTTAGAGGGATTCACCCACCAATCATTCTCAAGACTAGAATGTAATTAATTTTTGTCATCAGAGGGATCAAATCCACTAAGGAATTAGAGGGATTTGCCTACCAATCATTCTCAAGAGTGAAATGTGTAATTAATTTTTGTGAATAGAGGGATCAAATCCACTCAAGATTTAGAGGGATTCACCTACCAATCATTCTCAAGAGTGAAATGTGTAATTAATTTTTTTCAATGTTTATCTAGGAATTAAAGGGATTAAATCCACTCAAGAATTAGAGGGATTCTCCTACCAATCATTCTCAAGACTGAAATGTGCAATTAATATTTTTAAATGTCTGTGTAGGAATTAGAGGGATTCACCTATAGCTGCAATGTATGCTTTTCATTTTCATGGCAGGCTGCTTCTCTTGTGTATCATCTCCTTAATGAAAAAGCATCATTAATTTGCACTCATTCATTCAACATATCATAATAAGATTTATGGAAAGTAATAAGATTTATGGAAAGATTAGAAATAATGTTATCAATGCTTTACCATGTTTTATCCTACCCGATGTTGTATTTGGAAATTTATGTAAATGGCAAAAGTTATCAATGCTTTACAATGTTTTATTTAGAAATTCATGTAATAACAATTCCAGGAAGTTGGAGCAATCTGGTCGATCACATAATTCCTCATAATTCCTTATTGTTTTATCAATGTTTTACAATATATATTTCAAAAAAAAAAATATATATATATATATATATATATATATATAATTCATATTTCAATATATTTACGCCGTTAGGCGTTTTTCTTTGAAGAAGTTCGGAAGACAACTGTTCCTTTTCGTCGTCTATAGCTCGAATTAGATGCTGGCACATGTTTGATGTTTGTCTGTTGGTTTTAAGGTTCAGCAACGTGTTTGATTTACCATTTATTGCCAAAGTATAAGGAAGCTTCATGTTGTTTCTTCACGAAAGCATTGAATCTGTGCACAAGCTCGCGGACTGAATCGTACCTCTTCATCCCAGGTATCTGGATCTACGAAGAACGTCGGAGGAGGGGAAGAGACTTCTGTCGGGAGTATCAGTCGATATATGGAAGGGAGCGGTGGTGGGTGTAATAGGGCCAAGTGGGAGCGGCAATTCGACATTCCTTAGGGCGTTGAACAGGCTCTGGGCATTGAAGGACAATTTCAGATTTGTAATGGGTGTTGTGTTTTTTTGTTGGCATAGATTCCTGTAGTCTGCTATGCAGTGAGGAATTGATTTTGTTTGTTGCCTAGAGTAATGTAAAATTATTGTGTTTTTTTGTACAAAAGACTCGTTATGACTAGGGTATGTATTGTTTGCTTCTCTACAGACTCCTTTCTATTGTAGAGGAGACTTTAACAGAGTTTCTTTCGAAGGCTAAAGGAAATGCTGTTGAGTGGATCCAGATGCCTAGGATGAAGGTTTGTTTTCTAGTTTTCTGCTGAATAACATTTTAGGTTACTGTTTTCTATTGATAGTTTATAATGAAAGTGGGGCATTTTGTATAGCCTGGTCTAGATGCTATTGGGATTGTCACTATTTCACATGGGTGTACTGGAGTAGCTGCACGAGCTTGTTCTCTTGTTGGTATAGACCCTTCAAAGGTAAACATATCTCCATTCCCAGCAATCTCTGTCTTCATTGCAGGTTGAAAGAGGAATTGGTTCTTATTTTTTGTTGTTTAATTCAGGTTGCAGAGATTCTCAAAGATCGCACATCTTGGCTTCAGGATTGTCGCAATGTGGATGTTGTTACCATTTTCACAACTGGAAATGGAGGAACCATTGAGCTCTTATACATGCAGGTAAAACAAATTGTATACTGAGAACTTTGTAGCCATATATAATTTGTGAAGTGTTCATCAATGCCTAATTTGAATGCTAATACTAATTGCAGATATATGCACCGACTACTTTAGCTCCTGCCCGGGATTTTTGGACTCTTAGATACACCTCTGTATTGGAAGATGGTAGTCTTGTGGTAAGTTGGATATTTCTTGCTGTGACTTCTGAGTTTAAGAAAAAATCGAGAGTTCTGGCCTATTTTCATTCTATTCTTCCCGTACTTATTCTATTGTCGCTGTGTGCCTTGTTATGTTTTTGCCCTAAATTCAGTTTTCCTTGAACGTTTCTTCTTATCGCTCTATTAACTAACTCTGTAAAACTTCCAAAACCTTCCTAAAGGTCTGCAAGAGATCCTTAACTGGTACTCAGGGAGGTCCTAGCATGCCTGCTGTGCAGCACTTTGTTAGAGCTGAAATGCATCCTAGTGGATATTTGATTCGGCCCTGTGAAGGTGGAGGTTCTCTAATTCATATTGTTGACCATATGGATTTGGAGGTATGGATCAATTTCTCTCACACATATTCAGGATTTTGCTTGAGTTATCAGGCTCTCTGTTTTTCAACTGTTTTATTTTTTTGATATCATGCAGCCATGGAGTGTTCTTGAGGTGATACGTACACTCTATGAATCATCTACTGTACTTGCCCAAAAGGTTACAATGGCGGTAAGGGAATTATCTTGTGCCGATTACAGATTCTATAGCACTTTATATTTTCTGTTAAAAATTTAAGTCAATTACATATATAACAGAGGACATCAGATTTCACATCGTCATCACATAACAGACATCAGATGGATACCTTTTACATTTTGTATTGACTATCTTCTGTTAATTAGGCTTTATGCCATTTGCGTCAAATAGCACAAGAGGTTTCTTCTAATTTGGTCCTTGGCTGGGGAAGGCATCCTGCTGCATTAAGGTCATTTAGCCAGAGATTGTGCAAGTGAGTATTCCTTTTGAGTTTGATGTGTGTTCTCCTTCTATATATCTTTGTATTTGTGTGTGACACACTGTTATGGATTATTGTAGGGGTTTCAATGAGGCAGTTAATGGCTTCACAAATGATGGATGGTCGATGATGGGTAATGATGGAATGGACGATGTAACCATTCTCATCAATTCATCTCCAAGAAAACTACTCGGTCCACAGTTTGCTTCCTCTGATGGGCTTCCTGCTCTTGGTGGGGGCATCATATGTGCCAAGGCTTCTACGTTATTGCAGGTTTGGATTTCAGTTCCATTATTGTGACTGAAATGTATTGGAAATCTCAGTGTGTTTATGCTATAAAGAGATAAACTGTAACGATGGCTTTGATTGTATATCTTGGATCTTGCAGAATGTGCCTCCAGCATTGCTTGCTCGTTTCTTGCGAGAGCATCGATCAGAATGGGCAGATAGTACTTTTGATGATTTTTCTGCAAACTCTTGGAAGGCCTGTCCTTGTACTGTTCCATCGTCATGAATTGGAGGTTTTGGAGGTGGCCAGGTCATTCTCCCATTAGCTCATACTGTGGAACATGAAGAGGTGTTAAACTGATTTATAGTTGTCATCCTTTGAATTCTACATTTAGATGTTAATTATATTAAATAATGGTCAAAAAATTATCCAACTCTAATAATTTATGTGTTTACTTGAATGTACCTGCAGTTTTTGGAGGTTATAAAGTTGGAGAATAATGGCCTAACACAGGAAGATGCTATGCTATCTAGGGATATGTTTCTGTTGCAGGTATCGTATTCAAGTATTTATATTATCTAGCAGAGAAACTTGACATATAAAATTGTAATTCTACTGTTTGTTGAATTGATGAACTTGGTATTTTGATTGGACAGCTTTGTAGTGGAGTTGATGAGAATGCAGTTGGGGCTTGTTCTGAACTTATTTTTGCTCCGATTGATGCATCTCTAGCTGATAATTCTCCTTTGCTCCCTTCTGGATTCAAAGTCGTTCCTTCATATTCTGGAATGGTGAGTATATTCACTAAAAGCACGATAGCAGATTGATGTTTTATCTGTTACTGACTAAAGAAGATTTTGGAGGCTAAACAAATTTGGGTATGTATAATGCAGGATGGTTCCATTCCAAACCGTGACATTAGACCTTGCGTCTGCCCTTGAAATTGGATCAGTAGGAACTTGAACATTTGTTGATTATGGTGGCAACAATAGCACCTTCAGATTAGTATTGACAATTGCTTTCCAGTTCACTTTTGAGAACCATTTATGGGAGAATTTTGCAACCATGGCTCGTCAATACTTGCGTAGTGTTGTAGCATCCGTGCAGAGGGTTTCCATGGCCCTAGCCCCTTCTCGACTGGGTTCCCATCTTGGGCCGAGGCTACCTCCTGGCACCCCGAAAGCACTTACCCTTGCACGTTGGGTTTGTCAGAGTTACATGTAAAGTAAATAAATGCCTGACATGTAAGATGGCTTTTCTCTGGCTGGTTTTTACCAGTTTCTGGCCATGGATCTTCACCGAATTTTCAAAACGGGCAAAAACACTGCTAAATCTTACAGAGTGAATCTTACAGAGTGTGGGTGTTGGGAGGTTTTTTGTCACATGATTTCATTTCTGCCCTTAAAATTGCCCATTTCCCAACAAACATTAGAAAGTACAAATTTTGTGGGTTAAATTCACCAGATTCCGGCGAAAAATCAACATGAAATTCAAAATCGTTCCCTAGTTAGACATATTTTTTTTAGAGCTATCCATGTTTTTCATTGGCATAGTTATATGATTACACTGACTTTATATTATTCATTTTGCCAGATTCCACTTGGGGGTAGAGCTTCTGAGGCCTAATACTGAGGTCAATGAATCTGTGCTGAAGACACTTTGGCACCACTCTGATGCCATCATGTGTTGCTCTTTGAAGGTCAACATGTACAAATATCATTTACTTTATTCTCTCCATTACATCCAAATCTGTAGATTTCTTACGGTGGGCTATGTTTGTGCTGTGCAGTCATTGCATGTTTTCACCTTTGCGAATCATGCAGGTCTTGACATGTTAGAAACAACGCTGGTTGCCTTGCAAGATATTTCATTAGAAAAGATACTTGATGACAATGGCCGCAAAAGCTTTTGCTCAGATATTGCTCAAATTATGCAACAGGTAATGCTAATGATCTGGTTTATGCTTCATGACCTTAATTAATTACTTCAGTTCTCTGTTGCTATCCCGTTTACCTTATCATGGTATCATTGACTAACTTTTTGTTTTTATATGGACTTCTACAGGGATATGCCTATCTACCTACTGGAGTATGTGTCTCTAGCATCGGCAGGCCTACTTCATATGACAGGGCTATTGCTTGGAAGGTCCTCAATGATGAGGAAAATCCCCACTGCATAGCATTCATGTTTATGAATTGGTCCTTTGTTTAATCATTATTTTTCGGTGTACAAATTATACAAGTTCATGGTTATGTTGGGCAGTTAAGTTATTAAACAAACTCTCTTTCTAGTCCAAGGCAGGTGTTACTTACTGACCACTGGACTAGGAAAAAACACAGAGGGAGAGCATGTAAGCAGCATATTTGGTTGCTAAATTTTTGCTTTTAATTTGAAGAATGAATTCTTTGGACAAGCAAGAGACTTCAATTTTTTTTTTCAAATTTTGATGAGTAGCACAATTGTCGTCTGCCTCTTGGCCTCTGTTCATCTTAATAAAATAATAATTTAATGCAAATTGTTGTTTTGATCAAGTGTCTTGGCCTCTGTTCATCCAATAAATTAATAATGTACTGCAAGTCACTGTTTTGATCCAGTAAAACAAATGTATGCTTGTCCTCTGTTCATGTAATAAAATAATAATGCAATGCAAAAAATCACTGTTTTGATGACGTAAAACAAATCTGTAAACCTCTTGGCTCTGTTCATCCCCCCTCCAAAAAATAATGCAATGCAAATCATTGTCGGAGTACAGTGCTTGGGTTGAAGTCGCCAACAAGTTGGGCGTTGAAGAAATTGGTAATGAGAATGTCGGCTAGATACCTTGAGTTAAGATGAAGAGATATGATATGTGGGTGGGGTTGTTGAAACACACAAAATGGTGGGACCTTGTTGTTTTCCAGAGGGAATTATTTGCTGATGTCTGAAGAATGTTTGTTATCAGAAGACAAATACAAAACAACCATTTAACTCGATTCTTTATGCATTTGTAGTCATTCTTTATCCTTACATCCAGAGAACCATGAAGTTGGGGAATGGCCTGGTTATCAAGGGATGGACCAAGGCATGAGTTGGTATCAACACAAAATCTAAAGTGTCTTCTTTGCTGTGGGGCATCAATCATTTGTAGGTTTTTGAGATGGACCAAGGCATGAGTTAGTATCAACACAAGAGCTGAAGTGTCTTCTTTGTGGTGCCAAAGCTTGGGGCATCAATCATTTTCAGGTTTTAAGGCTGAAGTGTCTTCTTTGCTGTGGGGCATCAATCATTTGCAGGTCTTTGAGATGGACCAAGGCATGAGTTAGTATCAACACAAGAGCTGAAGTGTCTTCTTTGTGGTGCCAAAGCTTGGGGTATCAATCATTTTCAGGTTTTTAAGGACTCACAAGCTATTATCAATTGGGCTTTGCTAGAGGTTCAAGTCAAGTCGTTGGAAATTCAACACTGGTTAACTAACTCCAAAAGGCTGATGAAAGAATTTTTTTCTATATCTTTCTTTCATGTCTACTGAGAATTGAATGTTGAAGAAGGAATTAGGTGTTGAGAATTGAATGTTGAAGAAGGAATTAGGTGTAATGGAAGGGAGACTGAACTTTTATCACTATGATGATAGGTTTTGTGTTCTATCTTGACATTTGAATATGTTCAACTAGTCAATCTGGTAGTCTAATGCTTTTTGTTATTTAAAGAACAAAGTTGAAAGTACATTTCTGTATGTCGTTTTAGTATATTGCACTATACTTGGCCCAGAACTGTAGATTTGGAGGATTTTTGTTTAGATTGTCATCTACAGCCTCTTAATTTATAAAGTTTATCCAAGTTGTTTTTCATTCATGAAAAAAATACAAATCTCAAAATGCAATGATAATGGAAACCCTCTTGAAGCAAAAAAGGAAAATTCAAGGCTTGGAAGCAGAATGTTCAATGCTGAAGGCATTCTTGCATAGAAGAATGAAACTAGGGTTTGTGGGCTCCCATGACAAATTGAAGCAAAAACGTAACAGGAAACAAAAATGAAAAGGGTTGTGCAAAGTTAAAAACAGCTGGAAATTTTATAAGTGTTGTGTACATAGGATGCTTAAGTATACAAAAATGTAAATAAACAATATACAAAAAATAGCAGGGCGTATGTGTTATAGATACATGACTACACTAATATGCACAAAGAACTAGTGCAAATTACCTCAAGGGTTGAGAACAGTTAAATAGAGCTGGTAGTTTAATAAATAGGCCAGTTAAAGACTGCTTAGACAAACAATAACATAATTGCAAAGTACCTTATGTCAAGCTCCTCTGATTTCTTAACATCTTCAGTGGATGCCATAATAGCCTGGTGAGTCATACCAAGATGTGAACAAAAGCGCCTCTGTGGATTAAAAAATATGAAAACAAAATACTTAGAATTTCATAAAACCCATCTCATAGCCACATGCTTGTGGAGACAAAACCAAAAAAGTTCACACTTTTTTCAATTAACAAATCATAGAAATAGGAAAAGGTTGAAAAGATTTGGTTTACAGCAATAGGAAAAAACAAATTCACATACCAGGAAATCCCTAGCATGGATGGTTCCCATTTCCATGGATTTTCCCATTTCCTCCTCAAGTTGTTTCACAATGAACTCCTTTGCTCGACCAACTTCCTTTTTAGAAGCTCCATTTGCAACTGAGCAAATATCAGAAATGTAGATGATAACAAAGCAGTCAAATACGCAATCAACAACAAGATGTAACATCCACAAGATTACTATTGACCAAAAACAAGATACCTTTCACTGTACAAGGTTTATCCTCTTGTCTGCATGCAATGTAGAGGCAAGCAGCCAAGACGACATCCTGATTTCTTCCCCTAATTGATTTTGAATGTTAGAATGGATGATGACGATGCGATGATAATGAAAACGATGATGACTTTGATGATGTTCACGATATACCTCTTCTCGATAAGGCATATGAACCCCTTTATGAAGGCTCCAAAACAAATCTTCTCTTTGATGTATTGTTGATAATGAACTTGAAGGTTATGAATGGTATTTCAAACATTGCAATCACACGAATGCTGAGGTGTGTAAAATAATCCACCACATATATAGGATCGTGATAAAGTTTATCTGTATTCCTCTAATAATTGTATTGTTAACTCATTATTGACCATCCTAAGGATGAAGCGTGTTTCGTTACTATTATTTATTTATTACATTAACTATTTTTTTTCCTGTAGCTTGATAGCTGAATTTTTGTTACCACCATCAAATATTTTACCTCGCACATATCAAGATTTATCTTCCATCATGAAAGAGATTGGAATGCATTATGAAGCAATTCATGCATGCCCCGATGACCATGTTATATATTATAATCAGCATGAATTTGCAACAGAATGTATGGAATGTCATGTGAGTAGATATCGTACAGATAAAGTAACAAAAAAGATACCTTAGAAGGTTCTTTGTTATATTCCCATCATTCCACATTAGCAATGACTGTTCAGGTGCAAAAACATAGCCCAATTTATGGATTACCATGCCAGGAACAGAAGTCAAGATGATGTTATCCGAATTCTTGCAGATGGTTCTAATTTTAGAGATATGGAGGAAAAGTGGCCTCACTTTAAAGAAGAACAGCGTAATCTTAGGATTTCTTTGGCAACAGGTGGTGTTAATCCATTTGCACAGATGAAATCCATTTACACAGTGTGGCCTATTTTTGTTATCAACAATAACATTCCTCCATGGTTGTCAATAACGAGGGAGCACATAATGTTGTCGATGATTATTCCAAGTTTTTGTGTCTACAACTGTTTTATTTATAATGTAGTTGTGGCATCTCATTTGTCGTATTATGTTTCCTAATTTCATATATATATCTTTTATTTTACTCTTGTGCATGGTTTATATATTTTAATTGTTCTCATAATGATATATTTTATATGTACTTCAAATCAATCAGGTAAGTTCCAAGTCAAAGATATGAATGTATACACCGAACCTCTTATAGATGAGCTACTGAAGTTATGGAATGGCATCACTATGTATGACGTATCTAGACCAATACGACAAAGGAAATTTCAATTCCATGCAATGGTTGTATGGACAATACACGATGCCCCTTGGGTTAACTTCATTTTGTGGTTTGTATTTTTAAGTTCCACTTTAATTGCATTTAATTATATGGAGTATTTATAATAGTTTATATATGATTATAATTGACATAGATATTCCATATCTAAATATTGTAGGTCTTCAAACAAAGGGTAAATTAGCATGTCCAGTTTGTGGTCCTAAGATAAAATCTCATCGCTCAAAAAGCTTAAGGAACGAGGTGTTTGATGAGTATAGAAATTTCCTCTCTAAGAATCATAGGTATAGAACAACCGAAAAAAATATTTTCAATGGGAAGTAGGAGACTGCATTAAAACCATGGAGAATGACACCTCACCTTTGGAAGATGCAATACAATAGAAATAATCATCATGGTACGTATAGATCATTGTATATGAATTGTTATGTATTTTAATTTTTATCGTGAGTTGTTTACTGTAGTGGCCATATTTGATTTATGATGTAATTTATTTATAAACTAATATTCATGATGTCCATCATGATCATGAAGGAATTAATGGGCTTTCGCGAGGAATGAAAATTTATCCTATTCAATTCAGTAGGTTTCCCTACTATGAGCACCTAGAAATTGCTCATTTGTTTAACACAATGCATATTGGAAAGAATGTTACTGAAACATTATGGCGACTACTGGAGCTAAGGAGGGAGAAAGATAAAGTTGTGAAAGCTTGCAAAGACATTCAAGAAAGAAACCATGCAATGAAAGATGTCATCCAATTTCATAGCAACAGAGACCAAGTTAATATAAACTCAATTCCATGGATGTTTACGGAGCAACAAAGCAATGTTGTCAAAGAAGTAATGCAGAAAATTAAATTTCCCACTGGATTTTGTGCGAACTTGAAGAATATCATAACAAAAAAAGGTGATTTTGTGGGGGTCAAAACACATGATTGACACGTCTTCATCAAGGTAATTATTATTGTTATGTCCATATAATTTTATTTTTTTCATTTTACTGCGCATATTTTTTTTCTTGTTTGTATACTCTTTGTTTAATAAATGGCGTGGTTTGTATATTGATACAGTATGTTATAACTGTCTCTCTCCCAGACAACTTCAACAACAATGTCAAACAAGTTATATATAATCTTGGTAAATACATGAGGTAACTAGCGATTACTTGCATGTGCTTAGTGTTTCTTTAATTCTCCGTATAATTTATATTTGTTTTTTTGTGCACTATTTCATCATATGTAATTTAATGTTTTTTTTGTTAAATATTGTTATTGGTTTACATCACTTGTAGATGGTTGACATCTAAAGAAATCCATAAAGAAGATATAAAGTATTGGAGGAGAGAAATTCCTCATCTCATGTGTGAAATGCAGAAGCATTTACCTTCAGCATTTTCAATGCAGAGGAACACTATCTCATACACCAAGTTGAGGATATTGAGTTGTGTGGACCTGTGCACTCAAGGTCCATGTGGATGGTTGAGAGGCACTTGAAATTTATGAAGGGTTTGGTGAGACAATGAGCACATGCTGAGGGTTCTATGATGGAAGGATATATGATATACCAAAACATGTTGTATGTTAGTGAATATCTTCCTATTTTAGCATCAAAGCTCAATTTACATCGCATTTGTGATCCGGACTCCAATAACAAATTTGAAGGGGAGCAACTGAAGGGGAAAGGTAGATTGAGGAAGCTGAAAGGTAATTATTAGTTAGTGTATGTTTATTATATCGTTCATATTCTAATTGTATTTTCTAGTTATTGCATAAATTAAGAGCATATACTTTGTTCAGGAGATTTAGACATGTCTTTCATTTTAATGGTTATTGTCATCAAACAGTTGGTTGAGAATGGGATGCAATTCATTTATACATCGTAAACAATCTTGACTGGATAAAGGTATGGATTGAACGATGCGAACAATCGGGTCATGGAATATTTTGGGAATGTGTGGCTTCATTGGTAAAAGCAGCAAAACGCAAAGGAGATAGAAATCTAACAGAAAAGGAAATCGATTTGGCATATGGTTTAAAAGATAAAATGGCAAGCATATTAATCAATCCCTCTAAATCTTTTATTTTGATGTTCATGTTGTTCTTTTCCATGTATTGTTGCATAAGGACTTAATGGTTGTGTAATCTTTTCGTGTATTGCTTATTGTAGGTAAAACACCATAAGGTTATGGTATGCAATGGAGGTAGATATCATATCAAAAAATTGGATGAAACAAAGAAAACATCAGATTCTAGGATATCTCTTGTCTTTGAAGTGACCAATGTTTCATCTAGAAGTGATAGACATCCAGAAGTCTTAGAAAATCGATACTATGGGTATTTGGAAGATATTATATAGTGTGACTTTAAATCCTTTAAGGTAGTTCTATTCATTGTCAAATGGTATAGGTTACGATTGAATCAACATGATCCCGATAGAACTATTATTGAACATGATAATGGATTTACCATGCTAAATACAAGGTTTTTTAAGCCAAGAACAGATCCCTATGTTCTTCCAAGCCAATGTGAACAAATATTTTACTCAAAGGTTCCAGGTAAAGCGGGCTGGTCATTTTTCGTGAGACACGATCCAAGGGGAAGGATGGTAAAGTATAACCTAGACGATGCTAATGAAGAGGTTCTCTGGAAGAAGAAGACGATGATGAAGAGCATGATCAACATGATTTAGGTGATGATGATGATCCGACAGAAGATGTCTAAGAAATAGTTGAATCAGATGATGTAGTAGACAATGTCAATGAAGATTATACCGACGATGACACGATGAGCATAATTGATGATGATGACGATGATGATATGACCAACCCTTACAATGTTGACTCTGGATCTGATGATACAGATGATGACTTGGATGAAGAAGATGATGACATAGATGAAGAAGACGATGAAATATATTGAAAGGTAAATATTTAATTAGACCTATTCTTTTATCTTATTTTTTTTAAAGAGTTACTAACATCATCACCATCACCATCGTCATCATGTTGCTCATCATCGTCATCATCATCATCGTCTTCATCATCGTCGTCTTCATCATGATCATCATCGTCATCATCGTCATCTTCATCATCATCATCGTCATCATCACACATCATCATCTTCATCATCATCGTCATCATCATCACACATCATCATCATCAACAACATCATCATCATCATCATCATCATCATCTTCATCATTGTTGTCCTCATCATCATCACCGTCATCATCATCTTCTTCATCATCATCATCATCATCATCATCATATATAATCATCATCATCATCATCATCATCATCATCATCATCATAATCATCATCATCATCATAATCACCATCATCCTCATCGTCATCATCGTCGTTGTCATCTTCATCATGATGACCATCATCCTCATCATCGTCATAATCATCATCATCATCTTATTATCATCATCATCACCATCATCATCATCTTCATCGTCATCATCATCATCATCATAGACCTATTCTTTTATCTTATTTTTTTTAAAAGATTTACAACTAACATCATCACCATCATTATCATCATATATAATCATCATCATCATCATAATCATCATCGTCGTCATCGTCTTCATCGTCATCATCATCATCATCGTCTTCATCATCATTTTCAAGGAACATCATCATCGTCATCGACATCACACATCATCATCTTCATCATCATTGTCATCATAATCATCATCATCATCATCATATAATCATCATCATCATCATAATCATTATCATCATCATCATAATCATCATCATCATAATTAACATCATCATCATCTTCATTATCATCGTCATCATCATCGTTGTCATCATCATCATCATCATCATCATCACCATCATCATCTTATTATTATCATCATTATCGTCATCATCATCATCATCATTGTCATAATCATCATCATCATCATAGACCTATTCTTTTTATCTTATTTTTTTTAAAAAGAGTTACAACTAACAACATCACCATCATCATCATCATCATCATAATCATCATCATCATAATCACCATCATCATCATTTTCATCTTCATCGTCATCATCATCATCATCATCTTCATCGTCGTCGTCGTCGTCGTCGACATCACACACCATCATCATAATCATCATCATCATCATAATCATCATCATCATCATCATAATCATCATCATCATCATAATCATCATCATCATAATCACCATCATCATCATCTTCATTATCATCGTCATCATCATCGTCGTCTTCATCATCATGACCATCATCATCATCATCATCCTCATTAACATAACCATCACCATCATCATCATCTTCATCATCATCCTCAGCATCATCATTGTTATCCTCATGATCATCATCATCATTGTCATCATGGTCATCAACATCATAATCATAATCATCATCATCATCGTTGTCATCATCATCACACATCATCATCTTCATCATCGTCATCATCGTCGTCATCATCACACATCATCATCATCATCAACATCATCATCATGATCTCATCATCGTCATCATCTTCATCGTCGTCATCTTCATCATCATCACCATCATCATCATCATCTAGTTCATCGTCATCGTCATCATCATCGTCGTCATCATCATCACCTCGTCATCATCACACGTCATCATCATCATAATCACCATCATCATCATCATCTTCATCATCATCGTCATCATCATCATCATCTTCATCATCATGACCATCATCGTCATCAGCATTGTCATCCTCATGATGATGATAATCATCATCATCATCTTCATCATCATCGTAAGCATCATCATCGTTGTCCTCATCTTCATCGTCATCATCATCATCATTGTCATCGACGTCATCAACATCATAATTATCATCATCATCATCGTTGTCGTCGTCTTCATCGTCGTCATCATCGTCGTCGTCGTCATCATCACACATCATCATCTTCATCGTCATCGTCATCATCACACATCATCATCGTCATCATCTTCATCATCATCGTCTTCATCATCTATTTCATCATCATCGTCATCATCATCTTATTATTATCATCATAATCATCATCATCTTCATCATCATTGCCATCATCGTCATCATCATCATCTTATTATCATCATAATCATCATCATCTTATTATCATCATCATCATCATCTTATCATCATCATCATCACTATCGTCATCATCATCATCTTATTATCATCATAATCATCATCATATTATTATCATCATCATCATCATATCCATCGTCGTCATCATCATCATCATCATCATCTTATTATCATCATCATCACCATCATCATCATATTCATCGTCGTCATCATCATCATCATAGACCTATTCTTTTATCACCACCACCACCATCATCATCATCACCACCACCACCATCATCATCATCATAATCATCATCATCATTATCATAATCATCATTGTCATCATCATCGTTGTCTTCATCATCATGACCATCATCGTCATCATCATCGTCATCCTCATGATGATGATAATCATCATCAACATAATCATCACCATCATCACCATCATCATCATCTTCATCATCATCGTCATCATCATCATCGTTATCCTCATGATCATCGTCATCATCATCATCATTGTCATTGTCGTCATCAACGTCATAATCATCATCATCGTCATCGTCATTGTCGTCGTCGTCATCTTCATCGTCATCACCATTATCGTCATCTTCATCATCATTGTCAAGGAACATCATCATCTTCATCATCATCATCGTCATCATCACACATCATCATCTTCATCGTCGTCATCATAAGAGTTACAACTAGTTCATCATCTTCATCATCATCATAGTCATCATCTTCATCATCATCTATTCTTTTATCTCTTTTTTTAAAGAGTTGCAACTAACATCATCACCACCACCATCATCGTCATCATCATAATCGTCATCATCATCATCATAATCATCATCGTCATCATCGTCGTCGTCTTCATCATCATGACCATCATCATCATCGTCGTGATCATCATCATCATCCTCATGATTATGATAATCATCATCAACACTATCATCACCATCATCATCATCTTCATCATCATCGTTATCCTCATGATCATCGTCATCGTCATCATCATTGTCATCGTCGTCATCAACATCATAATCATCATCATCATCGCCATCGTCGTCGTCTTCATCGTCATCACCATCATCATCGTCTTCATCATCATCATCGAGGAACATCATCGTCGTCATCGACATCACACATCATCATTGTCATCATCATCACGCATCATCATCTTCATCGTAATCATCATAAGGGTATGGTCATCATCATCATCAACATCATCACCATCATCATCATCATCATTATCATCATCATCATTATCATCGTCATCATCATTATCATCATCGTCGTCATCGTCGTCGTCATCATCATTATCATGAACATCATCATCATCATCATCAAGAAAGTCATCATGAATTTCATCATCATCATTGTCAACAGAATCATCATCAATGTCATCATCATCATTGTTATCCCCATTATCATCGTCATCATCATCATCCTCGTCTTCATCGTCATCGTCATCATCATCATCCTCATGATGATGATAATAATCATCAACATCATCATCGTCGTCATCATAATCATCTTCATCCTCATGATCATTGTCATCATCATCATCGTTGTCACCATCAACATCATCATCATCATCGTCATCATCATCATCATCATCATGATAATCATCAACATCATCATCATCATTGGCATCGTCGTCATCAACATCATCATCATCATCATCACCACCATCATCGTAGTCATCATCATCATAATCATCATAATCATCAACATCATCGTCGTCGTCATCATCACACATCATCATCATCATCGTCATCATCATAATCATCATCATCGTCGTTATCAACATCATCGTCATCTTCATGATCATCAAAGCTAAGGGACATGAGTTAGGTAATTGTTTCACTTTATTTGGTTGATATTTTTAAATACCCCCATCTTTATGTGTTTTCACAAACCATCAAATTAAATAGGAATATTTTTGTTGCAAGAGAAGATAAGAATAATAGAGTAATATGATGACTTATAATAATTATATTAGTTTTTAAGATATGATTTTATAATATTATAATGGAAAACATTGAACTCAAACTTTTTGTGTAGCTAGGTTCTACCCTATTTGTCACTAGCTCGACTCACATGCTCAACATTTCAATCATCCTTCAAAGCTATATTTTCATTTATCCAAGATAGGGATGTGTCGTTATGTAGATGGTTCTCCCCTCATTAATGTGAAGGTTCATTATTCAAGTTAGGATGTTTTTCTTCTTCTTAGGTTTGCATGTCTCTATTGAACATATATTTGGGACCCATAGTTCTAGAAGTCAAGGAATCTATTAGATATAAGAAGTATTTCAAGGATGCAAAAAATTCCTTTCCTTTTATTGGCTATATTCAACAATTTCCTTCTCATCACTTTTTGATTGAAAGGTTTGCGAGTATTATGCAATTTTTTTCAAAAATGAATATTTGAAGTAAACTAAGTTTTACTTATTCTTAATGTTGGTGGATTACAAAACAAGTATCTTTGAAGTACAATAAGTTTTACTTATTTTTAATGTTGGTGAAAAGTTCATATCACTACCTATATGTGGATATGTGTAGAAATTAACCTTCATATCACTACCTATATATGGATGATGATGATAAAATAATATATAATGAAAAAAACATAGTAAAAATAAAATACATATAATATAAAATACATATTATATAAAATAATAAAAATAAAATACATATAATATAAAATAATATATAATAAAAAAACATAGTCTTTTTCGACATTGGCGTGACTAGTTTTGGACAGTTCTATGCAATTTGGACAGTTTTATGATTTTTGCTCCTGTGTGTCATTTCGTGCGGCTCGGGGTTGAGAATTGGAGCTCATGGTTCAGAATTGGAGCTCAGGGTTCAAAATTGGAGCTCACAGTTGAGAATTGGAGCTCATGGTTTCTATTTCGAGCTCAAGGTTCCAGCCATTTGGGGCTCACGGTTCATGTTTGGAGCTCACGGATTCGATTTGGAGCTAATGCTTAACGAGTAAGCATCACCTCATTTTTTTGGGCATGCTGTGACATGGGATTTTGAGAATGCAATCGGTTCAGGGTTTTAGATTGGATGGGAATGCATCGGTTCAAGGTTTTAGTTTTTTTGGGCATGTTGTGATGTTTGCTTTGTATTTGTGGGAAAACATCTGCAACCACATCAATTCCAAACTGAAATTTTAGATGCCCTAGATTGCCACATTACATTACGATAGATGAGAGCTAGGGGAAACGTTATCTCTTGACTCACCGTAGCCCACCCATCATCGAAGCTGCAAGGGAGGGAGCAGTTCTATGTGAATACTCGACCCGAATAGAGCAGTGGTTTACCTTCAGAAATAGTTCCCACTCTTTATTGCGCGCCAATATTTTCTTACAACAATTAGAAACTTGACTTGAATGAGATGAATCCCCCACCCCTATATGATTATAAAGGGTTTGTCAATGTTGGAATGAACTCGATTAACCACTCTATTTCCAAAATTGATTTAACTAGGTTTATGGATGATTTGATTTTTTTTTCTTGTCATTTAAAACGTCCATGTCTATATGTATTCAAGCTATGCATCAAATCGAATGGATAACATATACAACAGGGGGGTTGTCCACTGGACAGGGGAAACACATGGATTACCAACATGAGGGAAAGCCAACAAGTTTTGTTTGGTCTTATTAGGTCCTTAATTTTTAATTTTTAGAATAACATTTGTTTGTATGAGGTGGTGAGAGATGGAAGACATTTGGTTAGAGAAGAAGGGGAGATAACAGGCAGTCCATCAAACCAAACAGTGAAGAAAGACATTGGATATATAGGGTTTTGATTGGAACTCCCCACCCTTAAGAGAGGATATATTTTGTAAAGGTTTAGGCCTGGAAAAGGGTTGTTTGTACTATTATTAATGATGTTGTTATAGTTTATAGCTAGTATAATATGGTTAAACAGTAGAAGGGTGTTGCAGTTGCTTGAATTGTAAGGCTTTTGGGATAATAGTGGATAGTCATTCTTGTAATATAATCTATACTAGACTTGTTATATTTATTTTCTGATGATGTATTGGATTATGATGAAAATTAATGGAATGAGACCCCCATTCCAAATATTTGGTTTGTTCCTTTTATATGCAAACTATGTGTTGAAAACTATGCAAACTATCACTTGGTATGAGAATGAGTTGTAGTTGAATGAATGGGGAATTGCATAAGTAAGTAAAGGAACCCTATACGGTGGAGCAAACATTGGTCATTATGTCCATGTTGCATTAGAGTCATATAGAATTTAGTGTCGTGTGATGCTTTGGGTTAGAGCTTCCCCCCTCCAAGCATTGAATATGCCAATGCTTGGATTATAATAGACCATCTTTGTTGGACACTAATGAAAACCCGTGTATGAGTTTGAGCAAACATTTACATCCACTCTACAGGATCTCCAGAGAACTAACATCATTATTTGTCCATTACTATAAAGGATATGTACTAGAAGATTTGCTTGGACTTGTTGATTTCACCGTTAAGTTGAACCTAAATGATAAATAGAGAGGAGTACTAAGCAAGCTACAACACTTTATGTGTTTTCACAAACCATCAAATTAAATAGGAATATTTTTATTGCAAGAGAAGATAAGAATAATAGAGTAATATGATGACTTATAATAATTACAATAGTTTTTAA
>LPNX010427506.1:304309-448652 GCA_001517045.1 Pseudotsuga menziesii
TACTATAAAGAATATGTACTAGAATATTTGCCTGGACTTGTTGATTTCACCATTAAGTTGAACCTAAATTATAAACAAAGAGGAGCACTAAGCAAGCTACAACACTTTGTAGGAAATCAAATGAGTATAGATATAATGTCTGTAGCAGTATGCATACATCCATAAGTTTAATTATGTTAGTTCTTGAAGATCCTATAGAGTGGACTCTTGGTTGCTCTATCGATTGCTTCTTGGATTTTATATTTTTTTGTAAAGTATTGTACTTTCTCAGCATAATCCTTTAAGTTTTCATCAATAGAATTCAGACATGCAGAATTCAATAGAAGTCACAACATCTTTTTGAAGCCTAATATACATAATTACGTGGACCTTTTTAGAGATAATTTTGCACACTTTTAAATGGATAAAAGCATGTTAATGATAATTCTAGGCAGTGATAAAAATCATAAGACAGAAGTAAAACTTCACCCTGAGCACTTTTAATCCTGGGAAATGATTAAGCATTTCAAGTGTGTCTGGACAGTCCATCCACCCTCTACCCTAAGTCGCTGCCTCAAATTAATTCTCAACAAACCACAAAAAATTAATTTTGGGTGCAATCTCAACATAAATAACATCATTCCTGGGTTTTTTGCAACCGTGGAGAAGGCACCCTAGGCATAAAAAAGGGACTACTGTGCACATTTAGGAAAATTGGAGCTGCATATAATGATGAACCTGCATGTAAGGTGATGAGCAGCAATTGGAGGCTACCCTAATCAAGTTAGTCCTTCAACAATATACCTCAGTTAGGTTAGCTCATTTATGTATCTCAAGATACTGTCAACAACAATAACATCCACCTTCAACCTTGTCACAAAGAATGGCAACCTTGTTTCAATAGTGAAAAAAAGGTAGGTCGAATTGATTATTTTATTATGAAAGAAGGAAGGTCAGATTAATGGTTGTACTCCTAAATTTTGTTGAAGATGTTAAGCCAATAAAATATCCATTTTGATTTTTCCACCACTTAATTTAGGGTTCTTCCCCTCGTCCTTTGAAATTTTTTTGATGCAATTTATGTAACTTCGATTCTTCAAATTCATGATATAGAAAGCCTTGGGCATACACATTTTGTATGTACCTCAAATGATATATGGATTGTGCAATAAAATTGGCCCAATATCCTGATTCGACCGTGAGGTGCTTAACATCCTCAGGGCCACATTCAACCTTGGAAGAGATTCAATATGTAATTCAACATGAAACATAGCAGATTGTTGTTGCCCATGGAATTTCGGAATGCATTCCTCCCATCTATCATTATGAAATTGATTAGGATACCCAAAGATGTCCAAGAAAACCATTAGAATATTCTATGAAGTGTTGGGTTATGCACTACAAAGTAGCACTGAAGAGGTTAAAACATCCACTCTACAGGATTTCCAGAGAACTAACATCATTATTTGTCCATTACTATAAAGGAGATGTACTAGAATATTTTCCTGTACTTGTTTATTTCACCGTTAAGTTGAACCTAAATGATAAACAGAGAGGAGTACTAAGCAAGATACAACACTTTGTAGGAAATCGAATGAGTAGAGATATAATGATGTTAGTTCTTGGAGATCATGTAGAGTGGATGCTTGGTTTCTCTATAGGTTCCAAATATTTAGGTTCCTCATTAGATGCTTCACTATATGAATCATATATGGAGTCCCCAAAACTATGATTATTGATTTCAAATATAACATCCAACTCTTCATGAAATGGATAAATGCATGCATTTTCCATCTCATCATCAAACAAGGGTTTGCCTACAAAATATTCCTCATCAAAATCTCAACAATATGGACCATCTAATTCAAATTCTTGGGATGATGTAATATAACAGGAGAATGGGTTCTTTCATAAATAGGGCCTTCTTCGAAGGAATATTCATGGATTTTTTCAAGGGCTTGATTTTGTGGAGGGTAAAATGGATCCTCAACAGATTCCTCATCAAGAATAGGATCCCATGTATTGTATAACAACTTGAGAATATATACAATTGAGTATACACCCTTACTAGGAATCCATATATACCAATTTCTTATGTCGCGTGTTTGCAAGTTAAGATATATATTGAAAATATTCATCTTAATATCCTCAAGGCCACATTCAACCTTGGAAGAGATTCAATATGTAATTCCACATGATACCTAGTAGATTCCTATTGCCTATGGAATTTCAGAATGCATTCCTCCCATCTATCATTATGAAATTGATTAGGATACCACAAGATGTCCAAGAAAACCATTGTAATCTTCTCTGAAGTGCTGGGTTATGCACTACAGAGTAGCACTGAAGAGGCTAAAACATCCACTCTACAAGATCTCCAAGAACTAACATAATTATTTTTCCATTACTATAAGGAAGATGTACTAGAATATTTGCTTGGACTTGTTGATTTCACCGTTAAGTTGAACCTAAATGATAAATAGACAGGAGCACTAAGCAAGCTACAACACTTTGTAGGAAATCGAATGAGTAGAGATATAATGTCTGTAGCAGTCTGCATACAACCATCAATTTAATTATGTTAGTTCTTGAAGATCCTGTAGAGTGGATGCTTGGTTTCTCTATTGGTTGCTTCTTGGAATTTAATTTTTTTTGTAAAGTACTGTACTTTCTCAGCAGAATCCTTTAATTTTTCATCAATAGAATTTAGACATGTAGAATTCAATAGAAGTCACAACATCTTTTTGAAGCCTAATATACATAATTCCGTGGACCTTTTCAGAGATAATTTTGCACACTTTTAAATTGATAACAACATGTTAATGATAATTCTAGGCAGTGATAAAAATCATAAGACAAAAGTAAAACTTCACCCTGAGCACTTTTAATCTTGGGAAATGATTAAGCATTTGATGTGTGTCTGGACAGTCCATCCACCCTTTTCCCTAAGTCACTGCCTCAAATTAATTCTCAGCAAACCACAAAAATTTAATTTTGGATGCAATCTTAGCATAAATAACATCAGTCCTGGGTTTGTTGCAACCTTGGAGAAGGCACCCTAGGCATAAAAAAGGGACTACTATGCACATTTAGGAAAATTGGAGCTGCATATAATGATGAACCTACATGTAAGGTGATGAGCAGAAAGTGGAGGATACCCTAATCAAGTTAGTCCTTCAACAATATACCTCAGGTAGGTCAGATCGTTGATGTATCTCAAGATACTGTCAACAACAATAACATCCACCTTCAACCCTGTCATAAAGAAAGGAAACCTTGTTTCAATAGTGAAAAAAGGGTAGGTCGGATTGATGGTTGTACTCCTAAATTTTGTTGAAGATGTTAATCCAACAAAATGGCCATTTTGATTTTTCCACCACTTAATTTAGGGTTCTTCCCCTCGGTCTTTGAAATTTTTTTGATGCAATTTATGTAACTTCGATTCTTCAAATTCATGATATAGCAAGCCTTGGGCATACACATTTTGTATGTACCTCAAATGATAGATGGATTGTGCAATAAACTAGGCCCAATATCTTGATTCGACCGTGAGGTGCTTAGTTCACTGGAAATTGGGTTAGGTAACACTTGGCCTTTAATGGACAATCATGAATATTATGGTTTATGCTTTGGGTTTTGAAGAAAGTACTAGGTATTTTGATGTCCTCCATTTGTTATTTGAACATTTTATGTCAATTGTCACTGTGTCTTATTTTTGTTTGCCCCTCTTACATTTAACACGAGAAGATGACCTTTGTGGTTTAGACAGTTGGTTAGCTTTGGTGTGAGTGATATTTGATGTTTCCTTGCCCTTTTTCCATCCCCTTGGTTTACAAAATCAAACTGTTCTTCATATGTTTGTAAAATATTTCTCTAGATTTGATTGAAGCTCCTAGTACATATAATAGACTGTTCTGTTGGTAGATACTGTTGAAGATTAAAAAGGTTTAATTTATCCCCAGACAATTATAGTGAACCTATATGTGGTGTTGAAGAAGATAACCTCAACCTATTTGATGATGGAGTAGAGAAGGACAGATTCAAGCTTCTCTTCTTGAAGCCTTCTGTATATGATTAATAATCTCAACACAAACCAAATGATGCCTCTCTCAAAGAGTATATAAGACTACAATTTGTTTCAAACCTCAAGTTTGTGAAAACGACAACAATATCTTACACAAATGATAAGAAATAATAAAAGATAAAAAAGCATTAGTGTCACTTGAAACATAGAGCATAGAATCTAATGATAAACAAGACGATGGTGTTCTTGCTGAAAACATTAGGTTAATCTATGCTTCCTTGATGAGTGATCACAAAAGGATAAGAACTTGGGTCAAAATTGGAGGTGAACCAAACCATTTGCTAATTTTTCTCCAAGTGGAAAGAGAGGAAAGGTCCAAAATCAATTCAAGTTTAATATGGTTGGTTGGAGAAAAAGACTTTGTCAGATTGATCAAAGTAGAATGCAAGCCATTTAATGCCACCCTATTAGGAAATTGACAAGAGAATAGCACAGGATGAACAACATTAGCATCACTTGAAACACATATCATATAAATTAATGATAAAGAGAAAAGGCAACAATCTCTTTAGGTAAGTGTTTTGATCCTTGTCTCACTATATTTAGAAGACAATTTCAAAGGATTCATCAAATCATTGAGGAAGGCATGATATAGTTAATTTAAGAGCCTTTTGATTTGTGTGGAATAGTCTTTTTTGGTACTTTCTACTATGGGATTGCCTTAGGGTTTCCTTGGGGTTGAAAAATAGTATGGGAAAACAAGTTAGCGTTGCCTTAGGGTTGAAAATTAATATGGAAAAACAAGCATCATCGTGACAAGCTAAAAGGAATAAATCAGCAAATATTACAGACTGATATAAATGTATTTAAAACATTGTTTTCATTCCTGAATGTGCCAAGTAGCAGATCTAGAAATGTCCGCTCTTCGCCACCATGGATTATATATATGATTGTTGTAGGTTACCACTGGGAAATATGCCTCCAAGCATGCCTATAGCAGCTGGTCTGATTTCCTCCATTATTGTGGTACTGCCTATTTGAAATCTCCCAACTATGTTCAAGTTAGCATTGCCTTAGGGTTTGAAATTAATATGTTAATGTTATACAATAAATTACTCTCCAATATTGTCTTAAAGATGGGATGGAACATTGTAAAATCAAATTTCCAAATCAACACTACCTTCTAGGGTTCCATATTCATCTACAAGGCAGAACTTGTGACATGAAGATACATACTAGATCAGCATAAAACTGTGTTGCTTTGAGTAGTATGGGTGAAAAATAGAAGACTACAAATCAATGATAGGTTAGGGATAATCTTCATTATAAAAGGACCTTTGGGTAGGTAGAACAGGGCATCAATTCATCCTCCATTGGATTCCTTCAACCATTCATATCTCTGTCCCCTTCATTCAGAGGTCTCAAAATATTTACTTTGGGAACAAAGTACTTATGCAGTTCGATCAAAGCCATCAGTTGTGCAAGATGCTAAAAGTAAGGATATTGTTTCATGTTTTACTTTTGTTGTCAAAAGGAATATTGAAAAGTTAGGAAGTACCAAAGCTAGACATTATGTGCACGTGGACTTAATGTAGGGAGAGAAGTCATGTCTACTTTTTTGTTCTTAAATGGGAGCAATGATGAAACCACAATAGTGGTTTATAGATGGATATTTAATAACCATGGGAAGATTCATGAGTTAGTCATAAGACATTCCAATCAACTGTTGATTAAATCTACAAATATTATTGTTGAAAGGGGGTTAGTCCAGTAATAAGAACACCTGCATATCCAAATACACAACCACCATAATCGCTTCAACATTCTACATGTCATCATACTTGCTATATCTGATGTATGTTTCTAACATATTTCCAGAGACGTGAAAGCATTGGTGACCAAGCATAGTGCCCATCCATGTATATTTCCAAATCCTTTAGGAACACACATTTATAATACATTATATAAATATTTGTGATCATATCATAGTGCCCATGTATAACATGATATTTTGTGGTCCTACACAATACATGTTAGGAAAAGGCAATGCAAGCAATAAGTGAGAATGGAGACTTGTATGTAACTAAAAGAGGGGCATACATTAGAATTTTTTAGAATTTCCAGTGTACTATTGTAGGATTTCCACTTTGCAAATAAGGCATTGACTTGATAATCACAATGCTATTAGTATGATCAATTATGGGAGAGAGAAAAATAATCCTACACAAATATTAACCGAGAAGTATGGTTTTGGTGTATCATTTGGAGAATAACATCCTCTAACAATAGTTGTTATTATGACTCCTAAAGGGTCCTACATGAGATCTGGGCACTTTTAGGCCCTTGAGCTTTCAAACTTAAGAAGCCATAAACAACAGGTATGTGCACCCTAGCAATGATGGAAAAGATCATAAAACATATTAGGTAAAATGGATAATCATCTACAACATCACAACAACATTCATGGGAACTAAAAACCACTTACAACCATCAAAAGTAAGGGTTACAACAACAACGAGTGTAGAGTAAGGAGAGAGGAGTGGCCAAGAAAATGAATAATAGGGCCAATGTGGAGTGGAGAAGTGACCTAGAAGTTTGGAAGAAGAGATTAACCAAGATTCCTTGAAAAAGGAACTCATGTCAAAGATGTTTTTTGAGGGAAGTGACCAACATAACAACTCCGTATCACTTCTATCCGAATTAAATGTAGATGAATGCCAAGATATGTTCTTTCAAGGAGATAGTCCATTAAAGGAGAACCTCCGGGCCCTGTACAGACATATATTAGCATAAATTGCAGTGTTATATTTGTTCCATATGCATAACAGTTCATCTCAAGCTTGACAACGTTGAAAGGCCAAAGTCCAATGGGCACAAGCATACATATGAAGTTTGTGAATGGACAAAGGGAATTTGGAACTCCTTTGGATTATGTTTGTGTAGTGTTTGTTGCTATGGATTACATAGACCTATGCATTGGCTCCTTGAATGTAATAAGGACCAAGAGCATTAGACATAGACTCATTAAATTTGCAAATATTATTGTTGAAAGGGGGTTAGGCCAGTAATAAGAACACCTGTATATCCAAATACACAACCACCATAATCGCTCCAACATTCTACATGTCATCATACTTGCTATATGTGAAGTATGTTTCTAACATATTTCCAGAGACGTGAAAGCATTGGTGACCAAGCATAGTGCTCATCCATGTATATTTCCAAATCCTTTAGGAACACACATTTATAATACATTATATAAATATTTGTGAGCATATCATAGTGCCCATGTATAACATGATATTTTGTGAGCCTACACAATACATGTTAGGAAAAGGCAATGCAAGCATTAAGTGAGAATGGAGACTTGTATTTAACTAAAAGAGGGACATACATTATAATTTTTTAGAATTTTCAGTGTACTGTTGTAGGATTGCCATTATGCAAATAAGGCATTGACTTGATAGTCACAATGCCATTAGTATGATAAATTATGGGAGAGAGAAAGACATCCCTACACAAATATTAACCGATAAGTATGGTTTTGGTGTATCATTTGGAGAATAGCATCCTCTAACAATAGTTGTTATTATGACTCTTAAAGGTTCCTACATGAGATCTAGGCACTTTTAGGCCCTTGAGATTTCAAGCTTAAGAAGCCATAAACAACAGGTATGTGCACCCTAGAAATGATGGAAAAGATCATAAAACATATTAGCTAAAATGGATAATCATCTACAACATCACAACAACATTCATGGGAAAACTAAAAACCACTTACAACCATCAAAAATAAGGGTTACAACAACAACGAGTGTAGAGTAAGGAGAGAGGAGTGGCCAAGAAAATGAATAATCGGGCCAATGTAGTCTGGAGAAGAGACCTAGAAGTTTGGAAGAAGAGATTAACCAAGATTCCTTGAAAAAGGAACTCATGTCAAAGATGATTTTTGAGGGAAGTGACCGACATAACAACTCTGTATCACTTCTATCCAAAGTAAATGTAAATGAATGCGAAGATATGTTCTTTCAAGGAGATAGTCCATTAAAGGAGAACCTCCAAGCCCTGTACAGACATAAATTAGCATAAATTGCAGTGTTATATTTGTTGCATATGCATAACAATTCGTATCAAGATTGACAATGTTGAAAGGCCAAAGTCCAATGGGCACAAGCATATTTATGAAGTTTTTGAATGGACAAAAGGCATTTGGAACTCCTATAAATTAAGTTTGTGTAGTATTTGTTGTTATGGATTACAGAGACCTATGCATTGGCTCCTTGAATGTAATAAGTACCAAGAGCATTAGACATAGACTCATTAAATTTGCAAATATTATTGTTGAAAGGGGGTTAGTCCAGTAATAAGAACACCTGCATATCCAAATACACAACCACCATAATCACTCCAACATTCTACATGTCATCATACTTTCTATATGTGATGTATGTTTCTAACATATTTCCAGAGATGTGAAAGCATTGGTGACCAAGCATAGTGCCCATTCATGTATATTGCCAAATCCTTTAGGAACACACATTTATAATACATTATATAAATATTTGTGATCATATCATAGTGCCCATGTATAACATGATATTTTGTGAGCCTACCCAATACATGTTAGGAAAAGGAAATGCAAGCAATAAGTGAGAATGGAGACTTGTATGTAACTAAAAGAGGGGCATACATTAGAATTTTTAGGGCTACCAAATGCCCACACCTATTACCTAAACTCATTCTTGTCAAGCTTTTTATTTAGGAAGTAGGAAACTTTTACAAGTTTTTGCTTATAAGTTTTTCCAAGTTTTTTGCTAGTATTTCGCTATGTTTTTGCCAATTTTTTGTTTTCCGGCCATGGTGCAAGTAGAACCAAACAGGTATTTGTCATACTTGTATTCCTACAGTGAGGGGAGTTTGGGAAGGCTAGAGGAAAGTGAGACATCCAATAGGTCTACAAGGGATAGATCAACTAGATATCAGAAGATCAAAAGAAAATTCAATAAACGCATGAAATTTTTTCTCAAAGGAGGGGGGTCATGTTCCTATGATGATGAGACAGTGGGAGACTTCGAGGTGCCCTTAAGGTACAAACACCTAGTGAAACAATGGGTTCCTAGGGATCTTCCTCAAGTAAACACTGATTTTTGTGTGAATGAGAGGATATATAGAATTGCACCATCGTCATTGCATGGATTGGGGTTGTTTAGCATGGACAGCATAAAGGTTGGATACGGTAGATGTACAGAATTGATGGAGTATGTTGGACCCTCTTACAACTACAGTGATTGGATGTGCCTGGTCCAATATACACGAAGTATGTGTAGATATGGTTTGTCAGTGAATTATATACAACTGAAATACAAAGCTCAAAATAAAGGAGCAACGTTGTACATGGACGGAAGGCCAAAAACAACTGGTAATATTGCGGGGTTTATAAACAGTACACAACCGGGGTCTACACTTAAGCAACCTAACTACATATTCGAGTCGCGTGAAGGAAACCGTGTCTTTGTATGTGCAATTAAATCAATAGTTGTTGGCAAAGAAATACTTATTAATTACAATTTGAATCGTGTAGATACAAATACGGTTAGTATGGTTGTGGTACATCCAACAATTTAACCAACCTTTTATTAATTATTTTAACATCTATAGGATTTTTTATTAGCATATAATTGTAATTTTCTACTTTTCTCGTTTCGTTAGGTAATTTTTAGTAGGTTTTTGATGTAGGTTTCTCTTAGGGGCACCTCCCTCTCCGTAGATGTGAGTCAACCTGAGTCAAGGTGGCAAGTATACATTGATATTGCCAATGTAATAAATTTAGGATGGAAATACAGATATGTTTTTATGTATTTTCATTAGTATATTCGGTTCGTTTATATAATCTATCTACTTTCCATGCAGAGTGTTGATCAGGGAAGCCAACCGGCTATTGATCATCCAACTACAGTATTAGGGAAACAGGAAAACATGAATGTAGTTCTCCATTTCAAAGACTTTAAAATCGTAAACATGTATATCGTGTAGCATAATGTTTATTTTGTTATGTATTTTTCATTTTTATGTTTGCGTTCATGATGATAATGTTGTCTACATTTTGTGCAGGTTGACCGGGGAAAGTCCCCAACTATTGATCAGACGACTCGAGCCTCGAGGCCACCAGTAAGCCTAAATGTAGTTCCACATTCTAAATACTTTAAAAATGTACACATATAAAACATGTAGCATAGTGTTTATTTTTGTTATGTATTTGTTAGCTTTTACATATTGCGTTCATTGTGATAATGTTCTCTACTTTTTTAGCAGGTGGCTAATCGAGGTAAGTCCCCAGCTGTTAATCAAACCATAACCTCGTCTAGGCATCAGATAATCCTACATGTAATCCTATGAATCTATCATGATAGAAAATTTTTGTTAATATAATTGTTTGTGCACACTATTGCTTCAAAGACTAAGCAATTTTTTATATATTTCTGTTCCAGATAGGGGATTCAATTTATGAAACACCGCCTCAGCACTCTTTACAGAATGAGGTCTCCGAGTTGATGAGAGATAGTGAAATTAGAGGGTCTGCAGACCCGTTGAAGGTGCTATAGAAGACCAGGGAAAAACAAAATGAGGAACTAATTCTTGTTACATTGACAGTTCCACAAACAGAGGAGATCGAAAAAAGGATTCAATTGTTGTTACAGCAATGTAAACAATTGGAAGTAATTTCTCAAATAATAATGTAAAATAATTTATAATAACTTTCTAATATTTAATTTTATATGCTATTGAACTTATAATACAATGGTTTGAATTTACAGCATGTTATGGAGATTATCAGTGGTGCTCAAGGAAATGCTAGTCCTAGTGACCAAACCACTCCATGTACACCACATACTGCTCCCATATTGTCCACTGAACAGTCAGCAACATGCTCTATGACACCCTCGAGGCCAGTAGAGGGTGCAGTTGATGTTGTCCCACCCACAACAGATGCTGCAGAAGAAGGGGTGGATGCAGGGTTAGATAGAGATGTGGATGCATTTCCTAGATCTTCTCATGTCACTAGCACTGGTTCAATAGTGTGTACATTTTTTGTGAATGAAGAATTGGTTCCAATAAAGATAGAGAGGATTCCTGGTGATTATAGATTATTCAATTTAGTTTTTATAATTTGTGTCTAATATATCGATATTATTTTTTAATGTTGACGAATGATGGCATTAATGTTTTGCAGGAATTGATATATTTTATAAACATATGAATGATTTGGACTTGGAGATCTTTGGGCCCATCATCCGCACAATGTGGAACAAGCAGCCAAAAGATTTAAAGGATGATCTGACTAATCGCTTGGTTGGTCTATTCGGAAAAGATACCTTTGATACATCGAAGGTCCTACAGAAGGCTAGAAAACATCTAAATATTGTCTGAGACCATAATAGGGTTCACTTTAAAAAAACCTAGGTATAAGCACCCTCCAATGATTCCATCTTTGGAGTGGAAAGCCTTGGTGGAAGATGGAAAAGAGAAGGGCCTGAGAAAATCAAGAAAGATACCACCAGCTAGAATAGGGAGGTATGCAATACATTCCAAAATGTAGTGGTAAGCCTTATTATTACTAGTTTTTATATCAAATTTGGTACATCGACTAACGTATTTAAAAACTTGATTAGGCTCTCGGACACATCTAAGGCCACCAAGGCAATAATTGAAAAAATTGGCCAACACAAGCTTGGGCCTGGTGGTTACTCAAACTTGGCGGCCCGATATGTAAGTATCACAAAACCCAAATCCGCATCCAAATATCATACAGATAATTATTTTCATTTTGTTTTGGAAAAAAATGTAAAATTAATGGCATCATGCAAATATGAAGGCCAACCGGTTCAAAGAATTGCCCAGTGTGGATTAATGAAGCTTGGATTCAAACAGGTCTTTGACGCTGTTGTTGAACACCGGAGAAGCTTGTTTGGGCATACTACATGATCTTCTGTTGATCCATCTGGTGTGCAGGTATGTAAAAACTGTATAGTTTAATGATAATTTATTAATGCTCATGCAATTTATTCCTTATAAATAAATTAACATAAATTATTTATTCCTTTTTGAGCAGGGGAGTAATGATCACGTTCATGTCGAGGATGTACATGACCAACCAGACAAAGATCATGCTTCGATTCCTGGAAATGAATTTATTAATGTGCTACTATTTTTTATAGACCATTTCATATGATGAACATTAATTCTAATTCTACACAATTCAACTGCAGAGCATGTAGATGCAGATAACATTGAACAGGTTGGGCTTGTACAAGATAATGTTGAACATGCCGATGTGCCCATGGCAGTTAAAAACACACATTCGTAATGTTTTTTTAAATGAATTACTCGTATTTATCAAAATATAAATATATTAATGAAAGATTTTGACTTTATTGCATAAATTCATTGCCCCTTGCTGGAAGTTCAACCTTGCGAGCAGACTAGTAGGGAGACCAAGGATCAGATTCTGAAAGATGTGACTCTAACTAAATATTTAAAGAGAAGAAAAGTAAAAAGGAAGTGACCAAACAAATTTTGAGTAATTCTTATTTATAATAAAAAAAATTCATGGTTTTTTCCTCTGTTTCATGAATGAATGTTTAAATGAATGCTTTAATGAATGATTTACTGATTTTTTTATCTGCATTGAGTAAATGAATGATTTAATGAATGGTTTAATGAATGGTTTAATGAATGGTTTTTTCAGCTATTGAATGATTGAATGGTTTAATGAATGATTTAATGAAAGCATCTTTCAATTATTTAGTGAAATAATTTGCGGTAGATGCATTGTTATTTGGATTGTGAAATAGTGAAATAAATTGTTATTTGCAAGTAGATGCATTGGGTTTGGGGATTTGAGAGTGATGTGAGGGGGGGGAGGGGCCATAATAGCTTCCACCTTCACGTGGTTGGTCCTGTTTAGTAGATAGTATTAAGTTATTCTCGAAACAGAGAGGAGCTCAATGAATGGTAAGGAAGAATACATTAAAAAAAAATCTATTTCTATAATTTTAGTGTATAATTTTCACTATTGCTATTTGACTCCTCCATTGGAACTTGTTGCAGATAATGTTGAGAAACATTTCCATAGTTAAGAGACAAGAAATGGCATTTTGCTGAGATCGATGGCCTTATATACACAGTGTCTTTTGTTATCCATGTTTTATCAGGTGATCTATTATTAACAATTAATTTACTTGAATAGTTGAATAGTATTGTAATAGTATTGTATTTATTTAGATTGGTTTTGTTATTTTCATAAACAAACATAAATTTATTTGATGGGTCCTAACATGAAACTATTGCAACACGACAAAATATGAAGTATGTTGAATGATGTTTTGAAAGGTAAAGCATAAGAAGACATTGTGAAGCTCCACAAATCAAGGTATAATTATGTTTTCTTTTGTTCGATTGAGATGTGTATTGGGTATTTATGCATGTGCACACACATACATTTAGTTGATGATGATGATTACCATACATTGAGGTGAACTTTGTTCTATCTGATCTAAACAATTACCTTAAATAGTTTGATTTATCAGGATAACTAGCCCCTTGGTAATACTTTACCAATTCCATATAGCTATGAATTCCATATGTACATGAAAATATATGGGAAATGGCCATTTCTCGTCGAACATATGGCTATGAATTACATTTTATTCATTCGCCATATTGTTTGAACATTGAATCACATAAATTCTAAGAGATATCGGTCTCTATATATCCAATGGAGTGATCCAATACTCAATTAATATAGAAACAAGGCCTTCCTTCAGTGAAAAGTATCCTCCAAGGCCGAGCGCTTGCTGAAAGAATACTTTCAATGGTGTCCCCAATCCTATGTAGACATAGTAGAAATACCTCGTAAATGGAACTAGATTCCTCTAAGGATGACTTATGTGGATTGGATCAACATTTTTAAGCCTCATGTGATATATAGAGGAGCCTTTATAACACATCAATGTTGCCATACTTCTTCACTGTTGAGTTTTTTTTCCCTAGATTGTACCTTCATTATGCTAGGAAAGGTGCACAAAACTCTTGAAACATGAGTCAAAGGTGGCTTAGCCCTCAATGAAAGTGAAGACAAGCGAGTAGGGCCAACGCTTCTGAAAACTTCACCCTACAGTGCTTAAAAATCAACATAATATCCCAAGTGAGCTTCCTAGAAATGATAATGTTGAAGTGCTACTATTGATTCGACACCAAGAGATAGTTCTTTGCTGCTACAATATGCCCAAGGACACTTTTATGCTATTATTCTTTACACATATCTCATCCAAACATGGTATTTTGAAACCTATTGTTGTGTTATACCCATTAATTTTCCCTAGATTTCAAGGTTTATATCCATTCTCATCAATACATCTTCCCAAAACTCGATTACCGCTCACTAGGAGGTCAAATAGGGCTGAGAAATGATTTTAAGGACCAGTATGTGCCCAACAACATGGATATTTAGGGTCATTATTGTTGTTCATTACACCAGACTTCCCATAGACAGGGATTTACTTCTCTAATATCCACAAACTCTACCCATAACAAGCTCAAAGTCATATCAGACTTTCTAGATATCATTGTTTACTACTGATACTTATTATAAAAAGTTCCCAGGTCTAAGTTTTAGCCACTTTACATAGGTTTCCACCGTGGTAATGCTACAAACATAAATATAATTAATTAGAATTAATTTAAAAGTCAATAAATTAAGCTTAGCATCAAATGGAAATTTAAGGGAAAAACCTATTAGCTAGAATGGCTTTGGTACCGACGTAGCAACGGAGGTGATAAATTAACATAAATTAACATATTAAGTGCCTTTCTCTTTCTCGAGATCTGCCATTTCCTTATCTTCATTTATCTTGATTAGTAGTCTCAACCTTGAGACCTACCATTTGCATGCCATTGTAGACTCTCTGAGTAGGAATATACCATTCTATTAGCTTTCCCAGCCTCTACGCTTGGCTACAGTCATCTACCTCTCATGTAGCATTTTGAATCCATTTTCTGAATACCCTCTCAAACACTATGAAACTACTTTGTCTAGATGTATATGTAGATCCTGTGCTTGTTAGTCCAAACTTAATATTTTTTACAATACGTGTTTGTATGTAGACACTATACTGAGTATGTACCCTATTTGTTTCAAAGGTATTATTGGTATGCTTGATTAGGAAGTGAATCTTTACTAGTTATTTAATTAACAAACATCATTTCAAGTTACTAAGCGGTTATTCATGAAAATGAAGCTTCAAGATAGGACCTTGAGTTTCCTCTATTATATTCTGCATTCAAGCCAGAAACTGTACTCTTAATTTTCTATATGCAATTTCTCTTCAGTCTCATATCGCTCTTTTATTAGGGTTACAGTTTGTATGCATGGTCAAAGGTAGTTGGTTGGTCACCTCACTCACGGTCCATCCAATGAAAAACCTATGAATTGAATGGCCCAATGAATGAATTGAAGGGACACAAGAGTGAAATGAGTTTTCATGAATACTGTAAGCTTGATTAAACTATAATATTATAACCCCTACAAAAATTTGATATTTTATGCTTCGGACTATAAATATTTGTGTAAAGACCTCATGCTAAATAAATATACAGTCTTACAAGCCTCATCCTCCATAGATCCTACCGATCAATTTCTGATCAAAACTGGGCATTTTAGTATCCTTTCCCAATCATCATTCGGATTCCACATGCCAAGTCTTCCATTTGATTAAATATTATAGTGAGAAGTTTTGAACCTATCATAGTTAAATACAAGAACCACTCTCAACCAATGGAAAACCTCAGAGTGGTAAGGGTCTTGAAGATCTTCATTCTTATTGCAGATTTATTTTTGTGCTTGTGATGAGTTGAGCTCTATTTTCATCCCCTTTTTAGACCCATAATCCACTGTTGGTATTTTTATTTAACTCTGATGCTGGAAAAGGTAAATTGGGTAGAGTTCATCACCACAAGCCTACTTCAAGTGCTTCATTGCTATCCTTTTGGTGATCAAGTGTGCTCATCACCTTTATTCTTAGTTTCCCAAGTGTTTGCTTAGGTTGTATGTAGTATATCTTTCAAATATGAGAACAATATTCACAGATTCCTGAGATTCATATAATTCTATAGGCCTTAAAATAACTTTCAAACTCCCTCAGTGACGTGTACCCTTTGGTAAATCAATTCCTTAATCATTCATACACATAATGCTTGGGTACCATTTATTTAGGATATTTCTCATCCTCTGCCTATAGTGGATTTTAAGCATTCCATTTTATACCTCCTAGTTGTTCTTCACATGTATAGAATTAGATGGGTTTTAGTGTCTGATGCAAATAGCCTAGCTTCGAGGTTCTTTCCCAAGGAAAAAATGCTTTTATTAAAGAAATCCCATTTGTAGCCATGACTTTTGATAATGCTATGAGCTATAATAGGCAATTAGCTGAAATTTTGATGTTGTACATCTATTTAAATAGAATTGTAGTCTGAATTAATTCCTTTCTTGGTCGGTTCTGATATCCTTATGAGTTTATTAGCATTCCATTTCATAGGCTTAGGAAAGACTAAGAAGGTTACATGGATTCTCATCAAACAATGCTTTCTTGAGGTTTCTGACTAATTGTCCATCTGGGTAGTTACCTGGAAGCTGACAGTAATATACACTAAACATAAGAGACTATTAGTGAAATGCTCTTAGTACAGGTATCTGCAGGAAGTGAAATTTATTCCAATGTGATGGTTTTCAGAATTGTCTGTTTCAGCCATGTTGTCTAGACTCTATACTAGTAACAATACTTTTATCCTTGTTTGTGATTGTAAATTAAAATTATAATGTAGTATTTTGAACTTTTGAACATTATATACTTGTAACATAGAGCAACATATAGTATGTTTACAATACAATAATGTCGAGAAGCAAGCTATCTTAGCCAATGTTTTGCCTTTGTGTTTAATTTCATGACTATTCTAAATGTTGTTATTAGGTAAAGAAAGGGATTTCATAATTTTCAACACCTTATAATTTGTGTTGAAATCTTAAGAACAAGAGGTAAACCGTGCTCCTACCCTGGATTACTCTAATCTTATGTCATTGGTTGTGATCTACTTAGAGATGACAATATCAGTAATCACGTGTATTTTTCAAGTTGCAATTTAACATCCACAAAAGGCGTAACTACACAGTCACTGAATGAGAATGGTTAGCAATCATGCATAACATTTAAAAATTCTCATATTATTTGCTTCCTAGTCCTAAGACCTTTTGAACTACCATTTTAGAACCTGGAAATCATGTTCAAGTTAGTGTTGAGTTATTTGAGTTATGTTGAGTTATTTGAGTTAAGATCATTCAATTCATTCATCAAGTTAGTCTATTTAAAGATTGACATAGTAAAATACCTAACATTATAAGAGATTCAATAATGTAATAGTTAAAACTTAGGTTATCTAAGGTTGAATATCACATTTTTTCAGAGCCTCGCAATAAGACATTTATTAGCTAAAAACATTTGAAATCAAAGGGTAAACTAATTGGTGAATGGAAACCTTTCAAGTGAAATATTTTTTTGAAATACATTGGAGAGCATGACTGTTGAGTTTTGAATAGGTCATTCATTATATCAATTGAAATATTTTTTTGGTATGAACAGGGATATCAAAACTGTTAGGTTTGGAATATGCTCATGGGAATATACACCTTTCTAAATCTCCCTAGGGTGCAAACAAACCAATTAGTGGAATGTGCACTAACAACTTCTCTTTAATATTCATACCGTTAAAAAAGAATTGATCTCTTAGATATGTGTCATAAGGTATCTCACCACTATGCTTATGTCAGTCATGCATGTATTGGTGAGGTTGTTATTCAAGAGAACCTTCTAGGAAATTTTCACACTCTAGTACAGACTCTAGAGTATTCAATGATGCGTGTATTATTGAGTTTGTTCTTCAAGAGAATCTTCTAGGAATTATTGACACTCTAGTATAGAGTAGGCATTGCTTCATACATTTTGTTAGCCTATTTTCCTACAATATGAGGGATTAGGTGGCACTTCATTGAATCCATAATTATCATCCTTGATTTTTTTTCTCATATTGACCCAATAGTTGGGAATTCAAGCAGGGTTCTCTTGGTGATTCAAGAAGGAGGAGAGATAATATTTGGTGGTGTTGATCCTAATCAATTCAAGGGTAAACATCAATATGCTCCGGTTACTCAAAAGGGTTACTGGAAGGTATGTAATAAAGTCATGCTAGTTTTCTAGGTTTAAGATTGGATGTATTTAAGGATAAACACATGCATACCATGTTCTTTGTATGAGTCATAGTTACTAGTAGGTATGTCATGGGATTATTCTACTCTAATAAATCAATGTTGCTATTTCCTTCAGTTTGAAATGGGAGACTTCCTCATTGATGATCAATCAATAGGTCTGCATATAGTCCATGTTCTTCAATTGGGCACATGATTGCTTCTTAAGGAATCTTATGAAAATATTGATGGCATTTAATGAACATTTAGTTGCAGGTTTCTGTGCTGCAGGTTGTGTTTCTATTGTAGATTCTAGAACTTCTTTGCTAATTGGTCCATCAGTAAAGCCTATAAACCTTTGATCTTTTGGAAATTTCTTATATAAGTTAGTGGTGTTTTCTAGGTATGTGCGTGATAAAAGAATATAAACCACAGGGGTGTGGCACATCTAATGCTTGTATGCTCAAGCAATCAACGAATGCTCAATAATGCTCATTTGATAAATTGATATGCTATCTTTGTAGTATGAAAGATATATAGTTGAACCGATTTCAAGAATTTTCTCAGTATCAAGGACTGAAGGAAGATAATTTTCTTTGTTTGTTTTATTACATTATTTAAGCCAACCATGTCTAGATGTTGTTGTAATTTTCTATACAAGGCGGGCTCTTCACTTTGTTTCTTCTATGCATTGTTTTGCTGAACTTCCACCCTATCAATATATGCAATGCTTTATAGACCATGTGTTGCTTTTATACTGAGAAAATGTACAGAGGATAGTTCCCAAAATTTTCAAGATGGCACAAGATATGTGAACCGAACGGCACTATATATTTTTACTAAAGGAACTATGTAGGGGCCTGTTACGTGTGTCTTGTGTAGTGTGTACGTAAAAACCGCCACAATGATTTTCCTGGGTACTATTCATGTTCTATTGATGGATAAATGAAGTAAGTTCCGAGATTGGGTCAATTGAATCTAAGGTCTCTCTTAATCTTGTTCTAGTCAGGCTAGAAGCATTCAAAGGACAATAGGCCACCTTTTATGTATTGAATTTACCAGTCATTTGGAAAAAGAGGACACTACATAAAATTTAAATGGTGCAACTCTGTCAGCTTTGCAACTAATGGTGCAAATCAGCTTCATCCAGCCCCGTAACCTAGTTTCTAATTTAGAAATTATATTATAACCTAATACATTGAAACTCTATCAGCTTTGCAACTAATGGTGTAAATCAACTTCAGCCAGCCTCGTAACCTAGTTTCTAATTTAAAAAATATCTTATAACCTAATACATTGCTAATAAAAAAAGGAACAATTTATTAAAACTATTTAAACAGGTACATAATGTTTACATAAGGCAGGGACTAGCTATATTTAGCGGCCTCTCTTGTTTTATTAGGCTTCCTTGAGTATTTCTAGTCTTCCTTCGTTATTTTATCGGAGTTTAAGGCATTGTTTCATGTTGCACTCCCTTAGACTAGTTCGTGTTCCAATATGATTGATTTAATTTGAAGGGAAGTTTATTATCAGCTTTGTGGTTCTTCCCAAGTGGCTATAGGTTCCCCTCTTTACTTCTTTTCATTTTGGAGTTGTACAATCCTGTTTACATCATAGTGAATTCTTTTTAAAATCCTTCTTTTGGTAACTCGCAAGACTATAGGAAGGGTTTGATATAACCCAAGATACATACCATTTTACTTGTCAATTTACTCTCTGGTAAGAACCCTTATCCCTATATATTTCATATTCATGTAACTAAAATTAAAATGCTAATGGCATTCAATGTTCAGGGCTTAAGAATGTGCTTTATAATTGTTTTGGCCATAACCCTTGATTTCCCTCACTCAAACTAACTATAATTTTTACCTGGTTTACTATGCTACCTTTGGTTTATTCTCACATAATTTCATATTTAAGTCGTGTTTAAGGGTGAACTTATTTAATAATTATTCGTTTTGTTTGTAATTTGGTAATTTTGGATTTTGACACCTCACCCAAATTTGATGGTACTAGTAATTTGATTCCAGGTATGTGCAATTGTTGGTGCCCTGGTATGCATAATGATGTAAAGGGGGGAATATATTTGTTTAAAGGAAAAAATGATAAAAATTCAAGAAATGTAATGAATCACCTCCTTATGGTTAGGGTTTATGACTCATTTAGGTTTTTAATGGTCCTATATAAGAATTCCTCAAGAAAAGATAAAGGATTATATTGTGGTATCACATGTAAGCTTGCACCTTTAATATGAGTAACTTCTTGGCATAAAGATAACTGGACAAATGGATTGATGTATGTTAGTTAGGTAGGATTTCTAGGGAGTCAGCTGACTATAGAATTGCAGCTGCTTCTAAAATGACAAAATTAGCTGCATTGTTTACAGACAAATCCCGAGAAGATCTCCTCACAAATTGGCTTGTGCTCTTATGATGGTGCAAGAGATGTCAGGTGAGATTCCTTTATGTTGTTTTCTGTTGAAATGATTGTACATAGTCTAACTATGTACTCATCAATAATACCTTTTTGGGATACTGTGCATGTGAATTTTTCAGACATTATCATTATTTGGCTTTGCTCAAGCCTAAGAAGAACATTTGTTATGACGTGGTTTGTGAATACTTTAAATTAACCTCATCTTCCCCATATCTTGATTAACAATTTGTTCTATAGTTTGAGAAAACTCATCTCCAGAAGTATCTTCTACACTGACTTCTAGAGAAACCCCTCTAGAATTGTTTTGACAAGAAAAATAAGTCATTTGATCAACTTGTATGGTTTTGTTCTGTGTTTGACCATGATTCTGATGATTAAATACATGCATACTAGTTTCAATCTATTTAACTGACTGTTCAAGTGTATTTACGAGAGAATTTTCCTCCTGTAGCAAAGATTGAGGTTCTAGGTCAATTCCTTTGCTACTCTCATTAACCAACAGGGTACAATCTTGAACATTTGTTATAGATTCACCACTATGGGCTATAAAAACTATCCACCTGAAATTCTAAATCCCCAATGTGAGCCATCTCACCATTAAAGTTTGAGAAAATGCAACACCAGTATTCTTGTGATGACCATGAAATTTGTAAATAAAATTCACCCAGCCTATATTCTGAAAATTGTTGCAAAACATATTGGTAAGTATCAATTAACTCTGAACTATTATGTTTTTTCCTATGTATCATCCCCATGAGCATGAACAGCATTAAGAATAGTGGTAAATGATACACCCAATGGTTTGGGGAAAGACTGAGGCAAACCCTTACTGAAAATGGGGATTATGAGAACCCTGATGAAACAACATGAAACCTTCAAGAATGATCAAAAGGTATCACACACAAAACAAATATCTTAGTATCTTTGTTTTGATCAACCATATCCTTTCATGAATGTATGCGAAAGGGAAGTACAGATAAGGGAGTTAATGGAAAGCATCATGACCCGATAAGTGTTAAAAGAGTATGGTGTAGTGAACAAGTTCATTACCATGGCTATCATACTCCACAATAAATAGATTACATGAATCCTGCCATGTCGAATCGCACTAGGTTATAGCCATCATGGTGATACAATGTATGAGCTTACTAAGAGATGGTTAATCCAAGCCGATTGATAAAACCATGGTAATATAAGTTATGCATTAACTTGAGTTTAAATCCATGGCTAGGATTCTTGTATATTAGGATTATATTAGACATTAACCCACATGTGTAATATTGAGTGTTCATGTTATATGACAAGGTATCGTCATGTACATTTTGAAAGTAGGTGTGTAAAAAATGCTAACGAAAACAATATATAACCAAAGTACATTGATTTCATAAGAATGAATATAGTTAAACATATAAATTTTAATTCTTTAAACATTACTTTAATATAGAAATCAAAGATCCTTGGTAAATAACACAACCACTACACTTATGCAAATAAGAGATCACCTTGCCATCATACAACATTATTGTAACCGTATGCCTTCAGTAGATTTCAGATTTTGAATAATGCAGAGATGTGAAATAATATTTGTTGAAAATTGAACAATATTCAAAACCTTAGTCAATAAAAAGACTATTGTGTCTTTATAAATGAGAATTCAAACCTTGTCGAAAGGATTTGATGGAAACATGTAAAATAGTATAATGTCACCTCATGAATGATGAGTTTAGCTATATAATTAAGCCAAGATCATAGTCCAAAATTATGTAATGTATGTAATAATGAATAGTCATGAATTTTATTAGTTGCAAAATTAAGTTCACTTATAATATGAAAATAGATCACAAGGAAAAGGTTCATCATGGAATCATCATAAAATAATGTATCTAGACATGTCTGAAAATAAAACTCTTTGGGATACTCATGCCAACTGTGTCGTTTTATATTGGAAATAAAACATTCAAACTTACTCCAAATCAGGTTTGGTTTATTCCCAAATAAACAAATGCTATTTGTTGTCCGATTCACCCTGCTGTATTGATGTCTTGTCTATCATCTATGGTTTGATGTTTGTAATCTTAGTTTGTTTTAAAATAGGTTGTTGTGAATTCAGCATTGTAGGAGATATGTAGAAGAAAGGCATTTATGTTAGAAATGTGCATTTGAATAGAAGTTGCATACAACTTTCTGTAGAGAACATACGACTATTTAGTAATTTTAGCTTTTTTTGTTCTATACTTTGATTCCTAAATTTGCATTGTACTTTCTTGAATTGTAAGTAAACAAATCAAATATCCTTATTACATAATAACATGAGAAGAGGTTGTTAATAGGTTTCAAATTAATTTTAAACCTAATTTAAGTTGTCATGTGATCCATTGTTTTCAGATGAGGTTTTGATTATCATAAACTAATCCTAAAGATAATTTGCATAACTGTAGTTTTGAAGCAGAATATACATTGTGTTTTGCAATCTTCATGGGTATCCATTGGTGGAAATCAGTAAGTGGACTTGCTCTCATTCCCATTTGGAGTTCTATAATACACAGTGATCTGAAATGGATCTATGTTTGTTTTTCAAGCTAGAGTGAATTTTTTTTGCTTGCAATTCGAACCAATTTGAGGGTTTGTTTATATAATGTTAGGGTTTAAATCATGAAGCTACTTATTTTTTTGGACTTGAATAATAAGTTCTTTGCATGGGATTTGAACTTATATTTAAGGGTTGGAAATGGAAACCAACTTGTTAGGGATCCAAAGACAATAAGTCGTGCCCTAGCTAATGAGAAAGTTAGATGGAGTTTACAGACTACCAGATGTCATTTGGCTAAAAAACAACATTATTTCCAGTTTTTTACAAGATTTGGAAAATGCAATAAGGAGGGAGGTAAATGTCCTTACATTCATGATTGAGAAAAGGTAGATATATACACTAAGTTCCTGAAGGGTATATGCTCCAATGTCGATCGTGAGTTGAATCACAAGGTATAGTAAAACATTAACTCCATACATTAGACATGGAGATGTCTAGATAAAAGAAAAATGATGCAGTTTCCAGGATCTTATGGTAGGATTGATTATGTTTTATCTTACTTGTTCTATTTATTTTTGTGCACAAATTACTCCAGAGTGCATGTAATATTGCTCATATTTTCTATAGGGTGAGTTAATCTGACATTTTCTGTATGACGCTATCAGAATTTGTTGAATTCTGGTAGCCTAGATAAAATAAAATAAAATTGTTTTGACGTGTTATTACACCAAGGATAATTTCCCTTATAAGAATGTGAATGTTCACCCAAAAACTTCAGTCTTTTATGGATTTCTCAAAGTCTATTGTGTTTAAGGTGATAAGGTATTGTCTGTTTCATAGTGGAAATTGAATGTTGTAATTTTTTTGATATATTTATTTCTATTCTTGTTGTATGTAGTCCTTGTGTGTTATATCAATTATATAGTGTATGTTTGTGTATTGAAATTTACTATGTATGGTTTTTGGAAATGCAAGGATGAGTTAAGATGAAAAGTGTATACAAATTTAATTAAATGATCAAAACATATATGTCAAAGTACAAAGCACATCCAATTTTTATAATAAATTGTAGCCTACCACTTTAAATTTATTGCACGCTAACTCCGAGGTGGTACCCTTCATAAATGACACTTCTAGATTTGAAATCAAAGGGTAAATTAACTAGTGAATGGAAACCTTTCAAAAAAAAAAACTGTTAATTACACAACTAGGTGTCAAATTTCTGACGACCATTGGAGGAGGTCTAATGCATTTGTTGAAGATATGACACTTTTAGTCGTCGGTTGGCCGACGTGTGCTCATCGCATCTTCGACGCCCTCCCAAAGACGTCCGACGGGAATTCCATGCCTTTGATAGCCAATTCCTCTGGACTTTCGACACCCCACCCATTGAAAAACCTACGGGTAAGTGTCGGAAATGCAACGGTATATGCAAGTTTTTTGTGACACTATTAGACAACATAATGTTGAATATTCGACATCGTGGTGTCGTCAGAAATTCAATAGGTATTGAAAGGAAGTCGTCTAAACGACGTTATTCCACCGATGGAAAAACAAAATGCATATGTCGAATAACTGACAGGGCATTGGCAAATTTCAGACATGCAAGTCGTCGAAATTTGGGCTCAATTTCTATTGTGACCTCCTTCTAATGGCCCTCTTACCATTGAAAAACCTATTCTTGATACGATATTACGTCCTCCTAAGAGTACAATCCAGAAGTCAGTATTCAATCCTAGTTCCCAAGCTTCCCAATTCTATATTATTATTGAAGATTTAGCTCAGGCACCTTTTGTTTTTTCTACTTTGGTAGTAATCCAAAGTTTCCATATGCAACGTAAAAACTTGAGGTAAAAAAAAGTCTATCAAACTTAAGATAAACCAAATAAAATATGAAACATACCTGATCTATGACTATTTAATGCGTCATGTGTTGGGGTGTGACCTTGTGTGTGCTTATTGAACTTGAGTTGTGACCTCTATGAGGTGTTTGGACAGAGCTATGATCTCTGTGGGTTGTCATATGCTTGGGCAGAGCTATGATTCTTATGGGTTGTTAGGAATTAGACTTGACCTTGTTGGGATTTGTTGTTGGCACAACATATCCCATTTTAATTGATAAAATTGGAACCCCATTTACTCATAATTAAGGTAATATCTAGGTTATTATCTTGCTTGTGGGGTATCATTCATGATTGTATTGATTCTTCTGTCTTTTCATGTTTTTACTTGAATAAAATTTGCTTCAAAGCCTTGTTTTTTTTTGTTTGTGGATTCCAAAAAATATAGTGTTTTTCTTTCAAATATGTTACTTCCGCAATCCGGATAGAGAAAGTCCTTTTTGGGGTGTTTTGAATTTATTATTCTACAATACGCAACCCTCAATGTGGATTGCGGATGTTGGAATCTTTTTTGCTCTTATTTTCACCTTTTCACAATCTGCAACCCGCAATGCAGATTGTGGATGTCGAAAAGTATTTCATAATAAAAAATCAAGTTATCGATCCTGCAATTCCACAATCCACAATGCGAATTATGTAAATTGGGAACCATAAAAACATAATAAAATTGCAAGTCGCAATTCCGCAACCCACAATGTGGATTGTGGAGATCAAAAACATAACATGGTCGAAAAAATTGCACCCACAATTTCCTTTCTCACTGTTTCGCTTCAATCTCAACCATTGATCTCTTTTGAAATCTACAATCCAAGTTCATTTTGCCGTTGAATTTGGTTATTTAAATATTTCAAATTTTTACTCTCATTTTTCCATTTCCAATTGTGAATTTTACCTATGACGAAAGATTTTTACTGCAATTTTTTAACTAGGTCAACGGATTTACTTCTGCCCAGCGGATTATTGGTAAGATCTTCAAAACTTTTACTTCCATTTGTGCAATTTTGAGAAATTTAATTCGGGTTAACTTCATTCATTTTCTTCATTTTTATAATAATTTTCCCATTTCCTCTCAATCATGTCGAGAAATACCAGGTCCAAAACAACCCTAAACGAGCAGAAAAACAAAGACCCAATTGTTGGTATTTTCTCTTATACAAATGGAAGAGTTTCTGAAACCTATCACCTCGAGTGCTTAAGAATCTACTCTATTTTTTACAATGATGATTTCTCAAGGATTCAACATGACCAAACTGCCTTTGTGGCCATTAGAAAATATCAACTTCACGCCATAGCATCCAGGCCCGCTCTAATGACCTATACTGATGCTGTAAAATCAATCATTGATTGTGCAAAACCCCAAGACCGTTCCTTCAATGACCAGGCTCAAACCCAATTGGCCTCCTTTCACCCTAAAGCTTTTGCTAGAGCTTAAGCACTTAAGCAACCCCAATAGTTTCTTAATAAGTAATTTCTTGAATACTATGTGACACAGTACAATTTTGAATAAATTCTCAAGTCCTGGATGAACAAACCTGCTACCTTTTTACCTAAACCTGATAAGTTATATCCTATCTCTTGATTTAGAGAACCTTTCTCTTTTCTAGCAGCTATGTTATGCAAGTTATATAGGCTACCTAATTATATGGTATTCAAAGCAGAATGGGTGCCCCTTTCTCATCATGTTCTTACTATAGGGGAATCCTTTAATTGGGATCAGATCCTATTAGTGGTGCTGAAGGAAGCCATAGAAATATATCAAAAGACTCGAGCATCAAGGAATCCCACGTTTTACCTCTCTGCCTATGTGATGGATTTTTTTTGTGCAACATTCCCTTTCTCGGCCATGGGATGGAATTGGACAAAGGTTGGACCTCCAATCCACATTTATTGCTCAACATTGTGGGATGATAACTTTATTCCTCTCATTTATGATATTTGTGATCATTTCGTGGGTTCGATTTATCAAAAGATATTCAAAGAATATGCTCCCACCTTTTTAGCCAGAGCATTGGTTTCTACTATGGGAGATTGGTATGTTGGTGAGTATTTTTCATATATCAGAATTTGGGGCAGCAACACAGTTCACCTATTTCCCAGTATTGTGCTCCGAAGGATGGTGCTGGAAGAGATATCCTTCCAGACAGTCATTGGTGGAGTATTCCCAAAGCTAACTGGAGCTAAAAGGAAAGGGTGGCCTAAGTTTCTCCTTAACCTTGGATCTCTAGTAATTCATAACTCCACTCATGTAGGTGTACTTGGCAAAAGAATCATCACTCTGAAGCTTGGAGAGTCCCCTAAAAGGATGCATGATCCAAAGTCCTTTTTGGAAAATCATTTCATTCAAGAGCATATGAAGACTGCCTATGCTCATTAGATGGATCCTGATGATTCTATTTATCAAGAGGCCAGTTCTTTCTCTGAGGTTTTAAGCAGAATATTTTCTCCTGATGAGAAGAATTTTATTTTCTAGTACCAGTAGGAGCTTAAGACTAAAGTGATCCATTACAGAAGGCTTGAATTGTCATTAGAGGAAAAGGCATAGAATCAATTGGTGGAAAAGGAAGCTCAAAAATTACAAGCCAGCACCTCTTCTATGCTGATTCATCAAGTAGGTGATCGTGGAAAAGCTATTATTGAGTATCCTCCAAGACCTGAACCTTCATCTACTCTCGATGTTGATATGAGGACAACAAAAATGAAGAGTATTTTAGAGCTCATGATCTCAATGGTTGAAGCACAGCCAGCAGCTAATACCCCTCCAGCCAAGAAGCAAAGAATTGAAGATCCAATACCATAGGTAAACATGCTTGAAATAGAATAAAATGAACTTGAGGAGGAAACACTCCCCACCAATCTGTCATGCCCGATCACTACTCGTGTCACTCTATCATCAATTGTCTTAGTAACTTAGAAATATGTGGATCCACTTGAGGGTATAGTGGATTATGATTCATTCTCTAACATCCATTTCCCATAAATCATCACCCCTACCATTGAGGCATCTTATTTTCCTTTATCCATTCCAACCACTATTCCTTCTATCACTTTGTACAATATTACAGTTCCACCTTCAGCAATAATTGATCAGCCTCCTTCTCCTATTCAAGTTACATTCTCACATCCATCCCAAGGACAAGTCTCTACTATATCTCCAGAACCTATCGTCACTCCTATTTATGTCACATATTTAGAGTTGATTGCCCCAATCACTATTTCCACTCCTCCACCCTCATCCCCTCATCCTCCAATGCCATCCATCTCTAGCCCCCAAATAAGCATGCCTATTCCTACTCCTATTGTTTCTCAACCTATGCTTTGGTCACAGTTTCATAAGTGGAAACACCTGCTCACGAGGAGATAGAATATTTTTGTGTTGATGCAGTGGTTTCCCTTAGGGAATATTGTTGGAGCAAGTCTGAAAAGGTTGTAGTAAAGAAGGGTTCTAAGAGAACTAGGCAAGGGAATTTAGTATAGGGAACTATCCCCAACCAGGTGATATGGAAGAGAGCCTCCACTGATGTGAGGAAAGAATCCCTTGAGACAGATGCTTCCATGGGAGATTTTACTGGGGAAAACAATGACTCAATATCCCGATTCCTCATTGAATAAAGTGATCGAGGTAAAATATTGGGAACTACAAAATCTCGAACAGGAGCAATCCCAGGTGGAAGAGTAACATGGACTTAAGTTGCAGGAATTGCAGAACATCTATGAGGAAAAGTTGAGCGACATGCAGGTTAAAAATGAAGTGTTACAACGGTAGTTAAAAGAAGCACAAGGGTTGAATTTTAGTCATGAAGAGAAAATTGCAACCCTTGAGCAGGAAATGAAAGCTTCATAAACTCTCTATGCTTCCTCTTCTTTTTCCAAATTTTCAAAGGAATAATTTAAAATGTTGGCTTCCATGATTCAAGATGATCTTAAGAATGTATTGGTTGAGTTGTTTGAAGGGTTGAATGAAATTCATGATACCTACAACTCTTTTAAACATCAATCTGATGTACTTTATGATCATAATCAAAGAAGAAAGCATGCCACAAAATCTTTTGATAATGTGGTAGATTGGAAGAGGTACATTAAAGATAAGCGTGAAGATGTGCCAAACTTAGACAAAATCAAGTTGAGAAGAATCAAAATCTCCTTGGCATCCTGGGAAAATGTTTGTGAGTCAGTTGAGTCCACCATTCAAGATGGACAGAGAGCCTGTAAGAAAATATGGTTTGCATCGAAAATCCTGTTAAGTTTCTTGGACTTACCCATCATGGATCTGATTGAATATGCTCTACCACCCAAGACTGTGATGGAGCAGGTTGAAGAAGAGTGTTTGAAAGCCAAGGAGAAAATTGAGCAGTTGGATTATATCCATGTAGTTGAGATCAAGGAGTTGATCGAGTCACCCTTGACTTCAAAAATGAGTATCAACTTTTTTCTACGTGAATGGGATAAAGTGAAGAAGAGGGAAATCGAGTCACACTCAGTTACAATTGGAAATTTCTTGATATCAGTACATACCAGATTTGTTGGATGTAATTTCCAAGTGGCAATCTACCCTTGGAAAATTTTAAAACAATATTTCATGATCCCTACTTCTATGGGAGATTTATTTCTTTGAAATGTTTGTAATTATTATTTAAAGAGACTGAGATCTCATAAAGGGGGAGAACAAAAATGATAGTAGGAGAAAAACCACAAGGGAAGGACTGGAGATACGTTGAATTTTGCAGAATTGTAATTTTTTGCATTCTGAATAAAATTCAGTTAGTTTCTTTCTACCATCTCTTGGTCTCATTATCAAATTTCTTTGATGAATCTTGGTTTATCTTTTATATTTCAGAAATATTTGTTATATGTTGCATCATTATTGAACACATTAACCTTTGTTTTGATTTTTCATTACTCGGTTATTGTGTTAATTATGTATCAAACGAATTTCTTCATTTAATTCATATATTTATTATTGCAACCATTGAACAATTATTCGTATTAAATGCTAATTTTTCAATTGGCATTTCCCTGATAGAACAATTATGTGTTTAAATTCTTTGGATGAAATAACTCAATTGTAATTGTTTTTCTTTATCTAAAGTTGATAGGTTTAGATCTGGTTTATATGTTTATAGATTGGAATGGCTTTTGTCAAATATTGTTAATCTGATTGCTCTACCTATTACTATCATATTTCATAGCTTTAGCTTAATCACATAGATCAGTTTACTTTATTACTACACATCCTTTAGATATTCCACACAGAAAGAGGAGATCCATTTGGATATGTTTACACAATGCCAGCGCAGGCCTAATATCCATAGGGGTTAGTCATGCCAAACAATTTGGGGATAGGATCGTCCTTGCATAGGATTATTTGACTCCTTCCAAATTGGTATTTCTCCTCCTGTTGACTGCCTTGTCATTTTTTCTAGTGATCACCTTCAAGGCCTCAACAAGATTCTAATATTTGTGATGTGACTTGTATGTTTTGAACCAATATCTTTAATTTTTATTATTGTTTTTCATCTAGCACTATGCTGGAAATTTACTCTGTTTTTACTGATGTACTATTATGCATCTTGGAAATTTATCTACAGATGTACCTTTAATTCATTTAAGTAATTAACTGAATTGGTTAAACTTCATTGGAATTTTGTTACAGTTTATGTTCTATACATTGGAATTTATAACTCATCTCATGGACAAACTTTAACACAATGACAAGTGGAGTGTTAAAGTTAAAACAGATGAAAATTATGTTTGAATTTATTACAGCGGTGCTTTTCTGCATCTAGATTTGTTATTTTCTTATGCTTATACAGTGATGATAAAAATATATGTGACAATATACCTTGAGAGAGAGAAAATATTGAATTCATTGGTCTTATTGGTTGTTACGGAGAAAACTTCCTATGGCTTGGGGTACCACAACAGATAGAGTAACCGTAGAAATCAATCCTTTCCTATATGCAAGGGAAACCAAACATCTAACACTAAAGGATCTCGATACATGCCTTATTCCAGACGGTTGATGTAGATCCCCGTTGAGCTTTTCCACTATCACTTGTATAATTAATTTGCTCTCTCAACATTTAGCAAACAAGACAAGCATGCTATATATAATTGTGTTAGACCTACTCTAGCATATATAATCAATAACATATAAGCATTTAAAAGCATCCATGGATTCAATACTCATTTAAATACACATTATTGGACAGGAAAAGATATTTCTATTAATATAAAACAGAGATTACAATAGTGACAACCTCTGTCAGCACGTCTGTGAATCGGAGAAACTGAGTCCTCCACCTGGGCCTCCACCACTTCAATCCTCCATCTCTTGATAGCAAGCTCACAAGCAAAGGCAAGCTTGGGAAGAACACAAAGTGCTCCAAGGGACAAAGGGATGCAGACTCAAGTATAAGCTTCGGCAACAATGGACTATAATTTTCTTGCTCTTCAATTCCTCCCCTTGCAATGTATCCAAAGGGTTCCTTATATAGTGCTTTAATGGGGTAATGGAAGGTCGAATCCGAGCGATCTCAATGCATATGGAAGGCCAAGAGACAAGTGATTCGGATCCACATCAAGGAAAACTCCAAAACCATTTGGCCTTTTGCACACATCCTGATGTACGCAGGTTTAAGGGTCAAATCCGCGTATATACGCGAGAATGGGTTTAAAAGTCACATATATCAAATAAGACATGTTTTTAGGGATGATATTGGAAACATCAAAGGTACAAAAATGGTCCATGGGGTCTAAAGAGTCTGCAGAGGGATAGGGAAGGCCATAAAGGTGTGATCCACCATGTGTGGTAAAATCAGTTATAACATTGGTACTCGGGGTAAAAGGGGTTGTTTCTCCACCTTTACGATACACCTTGGTATTGTGGGTATGGGGCTTTCCTTACCATCTTGTTGTGACCCCTTTGGTTGAAATATGTTCCTTCATCTTCTACTTGGTCCTAGTGCCCTTATTGTATGTGGTTCCTTGACCACCTTTGGTATGATGTCTTAACCTTATTTCTTTTATTGTTTTATTGTTATGTGACCACATGACCTATGGTACCCTACTCTAATTATACTCAACTTTATTTTATGTTTATTATGGTAACCACCCTAAAACCTAGGGTTGGCTAAGTGACCATTCTAGAAGACTTGCCAAGTTTATATATTATGTTCATAATTTCACTCTTGGAGTATCTTGGCATGATAGAAGTATAGATATGATCTTTGTTGGACGCAGAATAGGGTTATTTCTGATGTAAAGTTTTGTACACATAAAGTAGGGTACCAAAGTTCATATGGTACCTCTTATATGACTGATAGACTTGTGTTGTGAGATGTGTACCGTGAGCTCCAACCAGCTACCTGCAACCGTGAAGTGTGAATAGTGAAATGGTAAATGTTGAATGAGAATTGTGAAATCGTAAATGTCAGTAATCAAACAATAATGGTAAATGCTTTATATAATGATTAATATATCGATGATCCTTGAGATAAGTTATCAATTGCAATGTATAGGGCATAAACTGTAACAAAATTCCGTCAAGTTTAACTAATGAACAATAATTAAAGAACAATAGTAGTGCTAAATAGATATGGTTTGGATATGCCTTATACTCAGAAATTTTGAGTCAGATCTTGTCACTGCAAGGACAAGTTGTCAGAATACATACCTTGAGAGAGAGAGATACCATGAAATGTGAAGCTACCAACCATGAAATACATACCATGAAATGTGAAGCATTGTAAAGGTATGTTGGCACTCTCATAAAAATGCATCTTAGACTATTAAATAATGGTACAAATATGGCTTGTATTGATTTTGTATATATTTATGGAGGTTGAATTATTTGGCACTACAGGTACTTATAGACAAACTTAAAAATGGATGAGTTGTGATGAGGGGAGACATGTTGTTTCCAATTTCATTCCATATTATGTTCATGTTATGTATTTCATGCCATATTATGTTCATGTTATGTATTTCATTCCAGATTATGTTCATGTTACTCTGAATTTCACAACTCATGTATAGTTCCACGCCCATGAAAGTAGAAGTGATTTTCCCCAAAACAAATATGTAGCAGGCATAAACTGTTTGAAACTAGTCTATAAGGGTAATCATCTAAAATGTGCCAATTCTTACTGCTTGAAAACCTCAGATATGTTAGAAAATATGTTATTGTTTATGGTTATGTTAGATTGTCAATTCTAAATTCTTGAAATGCAACAGAGATATAATACATAACATGGTATCTTTAAGATTTGCATGAAGTTCACTCACATCGTTTTGAATTCTTTAATCCTATGTACTTATTTGATTATTGTCTATGTATGTTACACAAAAATCTATCCAACATGCATTGATCCTTGTTGTTTACCTAGCCTTGTGACCTAAAAAATTTAGGGTTTACCCTATGTACCATCCTTGAAGTGAGGGTAAGTACTCGAGGATTTTTCTGAGAATTGTAACTTGGGAAAAGAATAATACAATTTTAAAAGCTAGAATAAAGACTTGATCTTTTAGAAAACTCCAGGGAAAGAGGGAAAATTGTGTTTCTTCCTTCCATCATAGGAAAATGATGGGAAACTAAAGTATTTCATCCATGGACTAAATTGCGGGACAAGAGCACAAGTAAATATCCATCTTGACAAGCAATTAATTGGTCTCGTAGACTTCAACCATTGATTGGCCCAGTTTTACAAAATATGTCAGATAATTCTGGATGATTGTTTGTTGAAGGCCAAGGCTAAACTTGGATGTCCATGGACACATTTGGATGGATGGTTATTCATAGTTAATAATAGTTTAGCAGTAAGGTTCAATTACAAAATACAAATAATGTGGTTTCTCAAAAACTTCAAACAATGAAGCAGATAATGTGGAGACGTGAAATTGCCAAAATATTTTGAGCCTGAGTTTCTGTTGAGTACAATGTTCTCTTTGTCTTACATTGGAAAGGTAAAGTGTTTGGATACAAATGTTTTATATGGAAATTACATGGGAGTATGGGACACGATCCAACCAATGGGCATTTCTTTTTTTCTGAAAATGGTGTTTTTAAGCAACTTGTCATGAGATGAATGCTCCATTCATCTTGAAAGAAGATTCTAGATTCAAATTGGATTTGGTTATCCAAATGTCAATTGATAATGCCTTTCCTTATAAAGATGCAGATGGTCTTCAAGATTGAACAAAAATACACATTTTTCGGAAAGATAAGATCACATAAATCATATTTAAAAGGTTTTTGTAAATAATAATAGTTCATCTCTTGAAGTGATTAGAATGAAATTAAGACTTCTAGTATTAAATTTGACATGTATTTTAGCCATAATATACCTTGGGATATTGATATATCTTTACTTCTAGAGAACTTGGCTATACCCTTTACTCAGGACCAGAGTTGCAATGACAAAAATGTTCTATTAAGGTACTTGGACTGCATTTTAGTGTATTCACAATCAATTTCAAACACAACTTGAAAACAAGTTGTTTAGCAATTTACGGAAATGAATTATGACGAAGAAATTGATAGATATACCTAATAATTTAGATGGTTTCGAAGAGCTATCAATATATTTTGACCCACGCAATAATGGGCCACAAAATTTCTATGCCTAGGTCATATTTTAAGCCTTTTCCTGCAAAATTTCCAGAATATGTTGTCCCCAAGGAAAATGATCTATACAAGCATCACATAACTAAATTAACCATGCATTAGGTCTCTATTTAATTGTCAGTAATAATTTGCTCAAAACAAAAAGATAGAAAAATATAATTTCTAACGCTAGCAGCATCCCAAAGTGTGTCAAGCTTGATACCAAAGGAAATATATGTATACTAGTCTATCAAGACTAGTATATCAATCTGGTAGATTTACCCATGTTTAAAAATGCTTTATGTTGAAGCTGGAACTAGTTTCTCGTGTACAGTCCATTTCTTGTTTTTCATGGCTTTGTTAACTTTTGTTTCAAATCTTGTTCATGTGATACATTTCTCTTTGTAATTTCTTAAAACTACTCAGACTCATCACATTTTCGACGACGTAAATCCTACATCCAACAAGGATGACATACCATTGACGGCAACATTATTGGATTTTTGTGTAGATTTTTGTCAGTATGTTGGTGGAGTCTTCTACATCTGAAGTTATATCCTACTCTCTTATTTATATGGTGTGGTACAAATCAATTATCACAATAATCCTAAGATCTTAAGCCTTCTTTCATGGAGTTTGAGAAGGCTGAGGAAGGGAGGAGAATACCTCTTGTAGCCTTTAAGTTTGATGGAGTTTCTTGATAGATGATCTTGCAGCCCTTTGAATCTCCTTCAGACCATCAAATCTCACCACAAAAATACTTCCTACTATCCTCCCAAACTATCTTTAAGAAATATAAGCTAGATTTAGTTGCCTACCAATTCTAACTCAAAATAAAACTTGAAGGGAAAACATTGAACAAGAATTGAGAAGAAAACTGAATTTATTCATAATAGATGCACATGAATAAATACTTACAACGCTTAAAGGTGCCTTCCTTCTCCATTTCCTAGACCTACTCATCTACCATCCATGCCTTTGATGCCCAAAAACCTTTGTAGTAAAAAATCCATTTCTATCCCTCAATTCCTCCAGCATGCCTTTACTCTCACTTTTGACTCCTCTAATTCACCTCATATGCATTTTGTATATAACATTTGGGTTTGTGCACCCAATCACTAACCATGCATGTTAGATTAAGATTTTTGATGTATTTTTATTATTTCCGTCAAAAAACCCACTTTACTTAGTTTTTTAGGCATCAAACTTGATTTTCAATATTTCTAGGACCTTTAATACACATGTTAGGTATTTTCTCCACTATATGAGTTATGGGAGTTGGGTTTTGTCCCTCAAGTGGTCACGGGCTTGGCCTATTTAGAGAAACCTTTGTCTTCAAACATTTCTTCATTGTAGAAGCAATGGTCAAATGGGAGATTAACATCTCAATTGTGTTCTGAAATTTCAATCTTCATGTTGTAGGAGAAATAAATATATGTTTTTAGACCATCACTCTTAATGGTGTTAATTTTATTGTTAACAAATGCCCCCTAATGTGTGAGGTCTGAAGATATACTGAGGGCCAAAATACATTGATTTCATTATGATACTCTTTAGTGACAAGGGAAGGATGGTAAAGGAGTAGGACCTTGAGCACAGGAGTTTGAAAAACAACTGCAAGTCAAACAAGGAAATAACCCAAATATGCAATATCTTCCTCAGGAGGGTATACCCATTGTTACGGAGAGAAATTCCTATGGCTTGGGGTACCACAATAGACATCTTGACTCTAGAAATCAATCCTTTCCAATATGCAAGAGAAATCAAATATCTAACACTAAAGGATCAAACCTCGTACCTTATTCCGGGCGGTTGAAGTAGATCCCCGTTGAGCTTTCCAACTTCATCTTGAATTGATGAATCACTTCCTTAACAACAAGTAAACAAGACAAGCATACTATATATATTGGTGTTAGATCTACTCTAGCATATATAATCAACAACGCATAAGCATTTGAAATCATCCATGGATAAAATATTCATTCAAACATACATTATTGGACAGTAAAAGATATTTCTATTAATATAAAATCAGAAATTATAATTAATACAACCTCTGTCGGCACATCTGCAAATCGGAGAAACTGAATCCCCCACTTGGGCCTCCACCACCTCAATCCTCCATCTCTCGATAGCAAGCTCACAAGTAAAAGGCAAGCTTGGGAAGAACACCAAAGTGGTCCAAGGGACAAAGGGATGCAGACTCAAGCACAAGTTCTGGCAACAATAGACTATAGTTTCTTTGCTCTCAATTCTCTTATGCCTTCAATGTATCCAAAGGATTCCTTATATAGCTTTTTAATGGGGTAATGAAAGGTCGAATCCGAGCGATCTCAAGACATATGGAAGGCCACGAGACAAGTGAGTCAGATCCATGTCAAGGAAAACTCCAAAAGGATTTGGATTTTTGTACACATCCAGATTTACGCGGTTTTAGATGTCAAACCCGCGTATATACGCGACAAGGGGTTTAAAAGTCACGTATAGCAATTTTCACATGTTTTTAGGGATGGTCTAGGAAACATCAAAGGAAAAAAAATGGTCCAAGGGGTCTAAGGAGTCTGCAGAGGGATAGGGGAAGGCCATACAAGTGTGATTCACCTGGTGTGGTAAAATCAGCTATAATAGATGCCCCCTAATGTGTGAGGTCAGAGGGGTCATACGATGGCCGAAATACATTATAAGTCCATCCCAGAAGTGGAGTGATGAAGAATCCCAAATGGAAGACCAGCCACCCAATCAGCATAGTACAATGATACAACTATGCACATAACTGCAAATACATATAGCAGTCTCGGATACATAAGAGTACAATGGCCATGAATAGGCATGATACAAAATATGACATAAGTGGTCATCGCCATGTACAATATACATAAATCAGAATCTCCATGATGATCTCCATAATGGCTGAAGATATACAATGGATCAAGATCTCCATAATAGCTGGAAATGTCTGACACATACTGGAATCAAGTCACGAGAGCTGAAATCTCATGAACACTGGCATGATCAAGGAGGTAGCATATAAGAGATGCCACCAATTTGGAAGGTCTTCTACACAAACCGCTACGAGTACAAGTCCTACTATGTGAATAGAGGTGTCGAGGTCGAACATAGTAGTCCATCATCTGATTACCGGTCATTGATGTATACCATTAACAGACGTGAGATCACCCACCAATAATGATAATGGGAATCAAGGTACTAGAGTGCAAACTAACAAGTGTGAATAAATGTGTTGAGGTCGAACACTTGAGAGGATCCACCGATTAGGGGACATTGACGTATTCCCAAAAACTGTCGACGGCGAGAGAACCTGCCACTGATGACTGCAAGTCTCAAGGCATTCAAAAATGACTCTAGATTCCAATCCCAGAATAAATGATCTGAAGTCGATGGGATGAAATCCGCTGGAAGGAGGGAATTAAGGCATCCCCCATCATCCAACATGAGGTACTAAGCAAAGCTGTATAATGTGGAAGGACTTGATCATAAGGTGCAAGAACCAGTAATTGTACCGAGAATGGCCGACATGCAAAGTCAAGATAATTGAGGAATGGCCGACTCAAGTTTCAACTTCCTTCGAACAAGAGCATAACAACGAATGGTGACTAAATAAAGGAAGCATAGACTCGATATACAAAACTAGGACATCTCTGCCACATAGGAGGCATCAACAAAGGCTCCATGGGGACTAGAAGCTTAACCAGTCGGTGGAGATAAACTCAAATAAACAAGTACAGCTCCTACAGTCAAACTATAAACCCAACCAACGGATGTGATATATAGTGCTCTGTTCGAAGGCGACATGACTCGATAGCTGCCAAAAGATAACATCTTTCCTTGTCCGGCTTTTTGGTTTTTTAATTTTTTTTTGCACTTTTTCAAATATTTAAAAAGCTTGAAAAAGAATAAAACTGCTTTATAGTTACAAACTAGGAGGAGACGAGTGTCATAATGGGAAAACAAACTAGTTCCAAGCAGTGGAACATACCTATGCTCAATGCAAGGATACATGTGTAGGATAGCGACACTCGGGGGAAATTCCCCTCCCGGTAAAAATAGGGAATCAAGCTACAAAGGATATATAAAATGGCTCTGCATGGCTAGACATGAGACAAGCTCGGGCTATATGGCTGAAATTCAATGTCAGGGAAGCCGACACAAGGCTCAATAAGGCAGGCAAAGCTCATGATAATGCAATTACAACCTGACGTAAGGGAGTCCTGAGGGAAATAGGCCAGCAAAAGATCAAGAGGAGTATGAGGCGAAATGTCATGGGAATACTATACAACGGACTCCCACACCCGAAGGGATAAAATGTCGACATGGGCACCAAATGCAAATAGGGCGCTAACTAGGGTACCCATGTAAGGTCAATCTCTACCATTCACATAATGCCACTTCTAAAACAGCAAGAAGGTTCTGTGACATAATAGAATGGGTTCGTACCTAAGGCTATAATAAAACGGTCATAAGGTCATGCAAAATGCAAATGGTGATGAAACCTAACCTATATGCCAGTTTAGACATGATACCTAAAATCGGCACGAATGAGTCAATCCAACGACTGAAACAACGCTCAAAAAGGTCTCCTACATCATAAATTAGTCCAAAAACGGTCCAAAAGGATTAGAAACGGTCCAAACTATAGAAAAGGGGGTAAAAATTTTCAAAAATTTGAAAATTTTCTATAAATAGTAAAAAATTCAAAACATTATATAACAACTAAAATTTTTACCCAATTGAGCTCAGAACTTCAACAGCGAATTCCTGGAGATCCAGCTGGTGGAATCCATTACCGTTTTTTCCAGGTACATACCCATGCTCTACTCTTTCATTTTGATGCAAATTTTATCAATTTCCATGGTGTATTTAGGATTCTAGGCCCATCTTAAATGCGCACCATGACCCACACAGAAATCAAGGGTTTTTCTGTGTATAGGGTTGGATATACGCGAAAAATGACCTCAAAGTCACGTACATACGCGGATGTTTAGCAAACAGTCGCGTATGCGGCCGCGCTCAATGATTTTTAAGTGTTCTAATGGATCAAACTCAAATTTTATGTGCAATATGGTCCTAGAATGGAGAGAATGTGAACATGGTGATGTAGAAGAGGCAGTAAGGGAAGATCTAATGGCTCAACAAGTGTTACTTGCATGCGGGCTTTACAAATTTTGGTGTCTTGGTGGCTTAAGAGACAAACCAAGACTATTGCGAATGTTAGTGGACTACTAGGATCCAGACTCAGAGTCTTTCCAGATAGACGGGATGTCCCTCACCATAGAAGTGGAGGACATATATTTTATTACTGGACTTTCCCGACGGGGGGAAGTGGTGAACCTACACTCTCGCGGGCCCGGAGGTGGCCTAACTATAGATGAGTACATTGCAGTGTACTGCTATCCGGACGTGGAGAAGGTGGGGAGTCAGATCCCAACTAACTCCATACAGGTGCTTGGCCTAAAGGCCATCCTATTGACACTAGGCAGGATCGTAGGCTTAGCTTCACTCCACCAGACCTCATGGCCTCTGATGTTCTATGCAGTGGAGTGCATGAGACCCACTGTGTACGATTGGAGCATTGTGCTACTAGGTAACATGAAACACTAGCCTCAATGAATGCAAGATGGGCAGAGTGTGAAACTTCGGTTTCAAAAACCTACTAAGCACATTTTTCTTTAAGCGTGTTTCGAGATTGAGCCCTAGAGTTGGCGTTCCTCTACGTACATAGGATTCGAGATCCGACCCAATGGCGTTGGGCAGATATGATGCGCAGAATGGGTGGAAGTAGGGTGTCCAACCCCTATCCAGCTGATTTATTTCCATGGTGGCGACGACAGATAGTTGCCATCAATGACTACCCCTATGCAGGGATAGATTTTCAGGGAGACCCAGACATGCCGCTACCACCAGGATCAGCATATGGTGACATTGGTAATGAATCTCGACCCTCTTTTTAAAATTTTTGAGTTATTAAATTTTTTTGTGTGCTTTCTGATTATGTGGAATCAAAAGACATGTTTTTGGGTGACAATAAATAGTGACATCTACCATATGCATGCAAATGTGGGACCACAGCGGCTTGAAGGCTTCCCTCATCATAGACAATATCACGGGTGTGGATGCAGAGCGGACGCTCCAAAGTATTCATACCAACTTCATGAGACTGACACACAGAGTACCCATGGCGCAAGTCAAGGACTTTCCTAAGGCCATGCAGCTCCAAGTAGTGGGTGTACCACGAGCATGGGTGCGGCTATTTCGACAGCTAGCTAGAGCCGTAGTGACGTTCCACGATCACAACCCCGCTCCTCCACATGCTTAGATACCTGGGAGTGATACATTTTGTACTACCGTGTATTTATATTTTGGTGGCTCAAGAGCCCCATTTTTGTATTATGACACTGTATTACCACATTTTGGATGTTTATAAAAACTTTTATGATGATCAATTTATTTATTTATATGTGTAAAAATTTATGTTTGTGATGAGCTTATTATGTATGAAACAAATGCCAATCTAACATGTAGTTAGCATATGAGTCGGCAACTTGATTATTAATTCTTGGAACATGTATGTATGTTATATTGTCAAATTGTCATTCTAACAATCTCACACATAAGAATCTTCTTAATAATGTCGAATCTCTAACATGGTACAAACCATTAAGCTGTGACACTACTAACTCCGAATCAAGTCGTACCTCAAGAGAGAGAACACCATGTGAAATGGCATCCCGTAGAAGTTCAATAATGGCACTATACTCAATAGCATTGTTTGAAGATGGCCATAAACATATGCCTCTTGAAGACAATACCTAACCCATAGGAGTATAAATCACCCAAGCAGCAGAGTTTGAGTATTGAGTGTGACGGCTCGTACCATCCGTGAATCCTATGAAGGTGGAAGATTCCATTGACATCTGCCAAAAGAAACAGAAACTAATCACAGAACCGATCACCATAAGAAAAAGACCTACCTATGAAAAACTGTACAATAATATACAATAACCAGCCTTGGCTGAAAATCATGCATAGTACTTTTTGAGATAGAGCCCATTTATAGGCTCCGCCAAGGCCGTTCCCTCATAATCCACTAACTCATAAGCGCCCTTCTCTAACACATGTTTAACGATGTAAGGACCACACCACATGGGGTTAAACTTTCCTGCCCCTAAGGGTTCTTTCGGTTGATCCCACAAAAGGACCAAGTCTCCCTCACTAAACCTCCTTGGATGGACAGACTTATCGTACTGGACCTTAACGTGACGCTTATTCACTTCTAGAGCCACCAAGGCATCTCGACGCTGCTCATCAAGTTGCACTAGGTGGACCAAATGCTCCTCCAATGGGGAAGTGTCTGGTAAAAGGTCTATGGCTAGCTTCAATGAAGGAATCTCGCACTCAACCAGCAATACCGACTCCACTCCATGTACAAGCTGATATGGAGAAAAACTCATGGCAGTCTTAACAGCGGTTATGTAAGCCCACAAAGAAGGATATAACATGATGTGCCAATTCATCTTGCTTTGTGCGATGGTTTGTTGGAGAATGGATTTGATTGATTTGTTCATTGCTTCTACCTGTCCATTTGCTTGAGGGTAGTAAGAGGAAGAATGCTCTTTCTTATACCCTAACTTTGATTCCAACTCTTCCATTATACGATTATGAAAGTGTGAGCCATGGTCAGTGACAAGCTCTTTCGGAATACCGAACCAAGTAATAATCTGGTTGAACATGAAGTGCGCTGTTGTCTCACCCTCAGATTTAACTGTAGGCATAGCCTCAGCACATTTCTTGAAGTAGTCAATAGCCACTATGATATGATGATACCCCCCAGCTGAAGCTGGGTTGCAATCCATAAAATCAAGCCCCCACTTAGTGAAGGGACCGGCGGTGATGATGGGATGTAATGGGGCAGGTCACGAGCGCATATTCCATGCGAACACTTAGCAAGGGTGGCACTTCTTGACCGCATCTACACAATCTTTAAAGATCGACGGCCAGAAATAACCCGCTCTCAAGATTTTTTGGGCTGTAGAAATCCCAGATAAATGATTACCACACGCCCCTCCATGGCAATCATTCAACACAAGCTCAGCCTCTTTGTGAGTTAAACAACGACATAAAATGGAATCTACCCCATGGTGGTACAAAGTGTTATCCACTATGAGGTAATTCTTGGATACGTGACGTAATCGTCATCGCTCATCCCGTGAGAGGTGAGTAGGGACCTTCAATGTTTGTAAATTTATAATAATATTCCCATACCATGGGTCTAAAGTTGAGATTAAGAAGATGTGCACATCGATAAACGTATCTTCACAAACCAACTCCTCAGCTTCGCTTGGGAAATCCGATATAAGCTCCGCAAAAATTAATGATTTCTTCGATTTTGCCGAAACAAACTCGAGATCAAATTCTTGCAAGATGACAATCCATTTATTATACTTTCCCCCAATCATCCTTCGAGTGAGGATGAATTGAAACAGATTGACATGGGCTACAACCAAGGTCTTGAGAAGGAGAATATAATGTCTCAACCATTGGACGGCATGTACGGTAGCTAAGGAAAGCTTCTCAACATGGGAATAACGGATCTCTACGTCAATAAGATTCTGGCTCAGATAGTATATGACATGCTCATGGAGCTCCTCATCCTCTTGAACCAAAACCATACCAATCGTCTGCATGGACACGGCCACATAAAGTAGAAAATCACGGCTATAGTCTGGGGGACTGATCACCGATGCCAATTCTAGGGCTTGCTTAAGTGCATCAAAGGACTCTTGGGATCGCTCATCCCAATAAAAGGTGGTGTCCTTCTTCAAAAGATGCATAAAGCCTCTAGTCAAATTGGAAAAATTGACAACGAATCTCTGTAAGAAGTTTGCCATGCCTTGCAAACATTGAAAATGTCTAATGTTTTTTGGGGGAGACAACTAAAGTATTGCCTCAACCTTCAAAGGGTTGAATCTTATACCCTCTTTGGAAACAATGAATCCTAATAAATGACCAGACTTCACACAAAAGATGCACTTGTGAGGATTTAACCTGACCAAATAATGGCGGCACCTTTCGAATACTAATCTCAAATGATAGGAATGACACATTCTCATACGAGAATAAGCAGCAAGGTCATCCAAAAACACTCCGATAATTGATTTGAGATCATGGAAGATCAAGGTCATAGCCCGCTGAAAAGTAGCTCCGGCGTTCTTAAGGCCAAAAGGCATTTTTCGATATGCAAAGGTTCCCCAAGGACAAATAAATGCAGTTTTATGTTGGTCCTCGGGTTTAATTTGTATCTGATTGTATCTAAAAAAGTTGTCCATAAAAGAAAATACCTCGCTACCCACACATTCATCCAAGATTTGATCTATAAATGGTGTGGGGAAATTATCTTTAGGACAGGCACGATTCAAGTCACGGAATCAATACATATGCGGATCACTCCCTGCTTCTTATCAACTAGAACAGGGTTTGAAACCCACTTCGTCAAGGGAATGGGATAGATATAACCCACTTTCAACAGTTTCTCTATCTCTGCCTTAATCGCGGGTGCTTTCCTAGGATTCACTGCATGCAAGCGTTGTCGAATAGGCTTAGCTTTGGGATAAGTTTTAATCTCGTGTTCAACAATGTGATGGTTGATACCTGGCATTTCATCATAATACCAAGCAAAGATATCATGAAATTATTTAAACAGCTCGGTGTATTCTTGAATCTTAGCATGGGAACATTCTCCCCCAATATAGACATTCTCTATCCTGCCAGGATTGTGAGAGATATTGATAGGAATGGTAGGAGATATATTTGCCATGTTTCCATCAGCCATCAGACCAGGAGAGCTTAATGGAATCATGGGACTACCAATTCTCTCACTAAGAACCTCCCTAAATTCCTCACGCTCCAAGCGGTCAAGCTTGGGAAGAAAATAAGATCTATGATGCAACTCTTCCCAAGGTGGCTCAACCCCTGACATGGCCTCAATAATCGCTTCGTTTGAAGGAAAAACACTATCAAGGCATTCATGTGCGTGAGAATACTGAACTGTCCATGCAGGCATCACATATGGGTCCTCCTCCTCCATCCGTGAAGAGGAAGGACTAGGCTCTGCAACACACCCAATATTAGTTTGATAAGCTACCATAGTTGTAGGCAACGGCACGTCTGTCACGATGGGCTCACTCGAAGTATTCGGTGTAGGAAGAATCCAAGGATCTTCCATATGACTCGTGCAAAAAGACACCGATCTCACAGATGTCAAAGCCTCACCGGAACTAGACCCTATCATAAGGACGGGTGCAGGACAACTAAAGCTTCCCATAAGGGATGGATACATGCCCACACCCACACTCCCAGTTGTCAGCTGAGAGTGCTCTACAATCGGGATCGAAGCTCTCAAAGATGCGGTAACCAACGGATTCTTGAATGACGTTTGATCAATCGTAACTATCTTCCCATTAAATGGAAATCATACAACGCGAAAGAGTGAAGAAGCTACGGCTTGCATACTGTACATCCAATTCCTACCCAGCAAGAGATTGTAGTCAAGGGGCGCATCAACCACCTCGACCTCTATCGCAACAGTCTTCCCTCCCAAATGGACCTTAAGGGAAGGAAGGATCCCATGCGGCCTAAATGATCTCCCATCAAATGCAATCAACATGGTAGCGGATTTAGACAACTCAAGGGAACCTAAACCCTTCCAACACTATAAAGACATCACAGAAGCAGCAGCACCTTCGTCAATCACAGTGCACTTGATGGTCATGTTAAGACATTCTACATGAATCAAAAGAGACACATAGTAAGGCAAGCGAGGCTGGAGTCCTGCGGTTTCAAATTTAATCACGGAGGAAGAATTATCATCATTCACACCAAGGGTAGAAAGCAAAGCCTTCCTTTACGAAGGACAACTCTGAAGTACTTCTAGTGCAGACATTGCACAAGGAGTGTGGCCCAAATCCTCAACAACAGAATAGTTCTGGGCAGCTCGGGCATTAGGATTGTGCCCTGAACACTTAAGTACCCCCTTAGGAATGCAAGGTGCAACTTCAGGTTTATCCACAAGTTTTTCAATACGCAAAGGAGTCCCTAGTGGATCAGGTTCCTTTCCTGGGTTGGGTTGTGACGAACCATAGTCCTTCGCATGGGTCACAACCTTCATAGCATGCACCATGTTAATGCAACCATGACCACTACCCTCCGGTGGATCTTGATCACCACCAGACTGATCATGGGTCCTTGAGTTCATGTTTTAATTGTGAGGAAAAGGGTTTGTCAACACAGTTGGGATTTGTGCTAAGAATATCGAGGCTTCATCGATACGATGGCACAAGTAAGTGAGGTGATCGTCCTTACACAACTTGCAAGGAAACTTAACCTTACGTTTAGATTGCTTGTCCCCCCCAGCATTTTGGGCATTCTTGTCATTAGTATTAGCATTTTCATTCCTATTCCCACCCTTACGGTTGTTCTTACCCTTCTTTTTATTCCTTCCGGGTTGCTGGTTACCCTTCTGGTCTGATGATTGCACCGAAAGCACACTCGTCGTTTGGGTGGGTTGAGAAGAAGCCGTGGCTTGTCCCGAAGCAGATTGGTTGATTGACAATTGACTGACCTGTTTCACAACCGAATCCACAGGTTTATCACTTGCACAACAAACAATGCCATCGGCATGTGGTCCAGGTTTAACTTTGGGGTTAAAACTAGAATGCGGAGCATTGGGAATGATCTCATATAACAAACTAGATTAAGCATAAATCAAATCCAGTTCCTGCACCCTAAAAATGTCTTGTTCCTCATTTTGCACTCCGGATGTAGAAACATCCTTCGCTATATAAGGAAATAATGACTTAAGGAACCATTCGCGGAGGAATTTCGGTGGTATAAAGGCTTTAATCAACCTCTTCTGTCTATGCCACTCTTGGATATGGTCCGAGATATGCGTGGCTTTATCCTACCAAAATGTTGACAAGAGTTTCATACCAATGTCGTAACACACTGGTAGCTGGAAGTGGTTAAGAAAAGTCATCGCTAGGTCATCGAACAAAGCGAATGCCCCCTTAGGTAACTCTATATACCATTTCGTGTCAAGTCCTGTAAGGGTGTGTTGAAACAACCTTAAACGAATCGAATCTTGGTGTAAGGAATTTGAAGAGAACCATAGGTGAAAGGTAGTAACATGTTTGCTTGGATCCTCTCCCAGTTTTCCCTCGAATTTGGGTATGTCCGAGGGAAGATTAGTAGGGACAGCTGGCCAAGTCGGGTCATGAGATATAGGATCGTTCGTCAATCTCGACAAGTCAAGAAGATTTAGCGTTGCAAGGAAAGGGAGCCTAGGATGAGCAGGTTGGTGCACCGCTCCCTGATAGTTTTGATTCACATAGGTCTGATTACCATAACCACCATGGCCTTGACCATAGTGCCCTCCTCCCATTTGACCCATGTAGGGTGGCATGGAAGCACCATAATGTGGTGTACCTTGACTATTAGGGGCTACAAAGCCATAATTTGGAGATTAAGCGGGTTGTTGATACCCGTACCCATAAGGTGAAGAACCCTATCCATACTGCATCCCATAATAAGGTCCATAAGTCATCGCATGAGATGTCCCATGAGACACTCCGTAAGTAGGAATATACGCTCCAGAAGTAGGAATATACATTCCGGAAGTAGGAATATACACTCCGGAAGTAGTAACATGACCTCTAGAAGTATGAACATGACCTCCTGAAACAATGGGTGGTACTTGAACCTGAGACACAACTGGTTGAGTAACAACAATACAGACATGACTCGTAGCAACATTCTGGCCTGAAGGACCACGTGAATGAGGTGGACGGTGAACATTCGAAGAACAAGGAATCGAGGACGAAGAGATCTATGAAACTATGCACATGGTGTTCCCTATAGTCACTCGTCTTGGATCTAGTATCCTAATAGAATCACTAACCCTGGGTCTAGGAGGAATATGTGATGTAACTTCCACCGCCGGGATGGAAGGTGCAATGTGACTCGTGCTCCCAAACCTCTCCACATGGTAAGGAATAGGAGTTCCTCCAGGCATAGTGTTAGGCTCAAAATTCGACTCGACATGAAATGCCAAATCATGTGTGGGCATACCAGGCATACCATAACTAGTGCTTGCGGGTTCATAATAAGTCTCATCTTCTGGCATGCCATACCGGCGATGCATCAATGGGGAATGAACACTAGAGTAAGTAGGTCTATCATGAAAAGTACCTATCTCAAAAATCACAGGACCTAACTCAGTCATATCAGGTGAAGGATCATACGTAGGAGTAAACTCCCCATCTTCCACTTGAATGGGAGAGGGTGGCTCAGGAATACCTTCTTCATGGTCTCCCATCGTGTGTGAATCAATGTGCGAAGTAGTCTGCATGGACTGTCTATCTCTTTCTCCGAAAGGAGGAGGAGATGTAGAAGGCAGAAGTTCTGCTAAACGATGAGAACGGCAAGGAGCCGCACCTGAATCCACAATGACTCAAAAAATGTAAAAAGACTCTCTAACTACGGAAACCCTAGACGTGCACAGAGCATACACCAATAAAATCTAAAGAAAAACACAAGCAATCAGGGGTAGGATAAATGAGCTCCCGAATGAAGCAGGTATGTCTCACCTAGGAGAGGATTGAGACTCCCATACACAACAAATGGAGGCACATAACCAATTATTGTGGCCCTCAGCTTCAACACGTAAAGCGACTGTGCTGTCCAACCCCAACCTGGTTGGGACACCCGCAGAATAACCCCTGCAAAGTACCCCCTCGATATCCTAGGTAAGGCAACTAAGGTCACCTCAATATAATCAATGCTTAGGCGGACAGTCACAGTCAGGAATGACCGTATGGGCAGGGTAGCAAAGCCCAAAACTCTCGAAAGATCCCCCAGATACGAATAGAATCCTGGAAATATCTCCGGTGCTACTCAGTTATGACTAGGGGTCATCCCAATCAATAACCGCTCACACTTCCTCGTGCTTAACTCCCTTTTGAGAGGAGGATCCTGAGAAACACCAATTATACCAAGTAATTTCACACTCTCATCTGGACAGACACATACATGTTGTTGTTTAGTGGTCTTGGAGAATTTACTCACAATGAATTATTCCAAGACCCTAAAACCTAATCTTGTTGGTGAACCCTATCAAATAAAATAGTGTAGTTCATTTTATTTAAGCGTTGATTTTAATTGGCTTTATTACTCAAAAAAGGTAGATGACCATGCAACCAATGGTGTTATGACACAACATGAAGCAAAATGCACACCTAACAATCAATGCAAATGCATTGTGTCCATGAAAAACAGGGTATGCTACTACGTGAAATGCACAATTTTCTTCAAATGATAAATGCAAGCTTTCCTATATGAAATCCTCACTAATACTTTAAAGCAAATCTAGTGCAAGTACTATGCAAAATGCAAGAAGCAATGCATAATGATAATCAAATATTTTTGGATTTTTTGAAATAAAAATGAGATACTAAAGCAAAAGAATGATTCTACAACCCCCAGACTCTGCAAGCACAATCAAGAAGCACTCAGGCAAAGTACTAAGTTAAAATAAATCTAATGCACTAATCCCAAAACAAAAAATCGAAAATGCAATGACAAGAACATTCTTCAAAAAAGAAATTTTACCCTAAAAAAATGGTCTCTGGTCAAAAACAGAGGTGTATACAGACTCTAGCATTATCAAAGGAGACTCAGCAATCATCAAAATTCACCCAGCAACAATCAATATTCCTCTAGAAGGAAAAACTAAGGGCATACACGACTGTTCGTAGTAAACCCACGTGTGTACGCGGATATAGCAGTGAAACCCGCATATATACGCGACTGTGAGTTAAAAACTCACATACAGGAAGAAAAGTGCATAAAAATAAAGGCAAACAGACAAGCTAAGACCAACTTCACACCAATCAGACACTACTAGGCTAACATGCCCCCAGACCCAACACAGAAACAGAGAAAAAAGAGCAATTCAAAGTCATTGAATGACGATAGAAACCCCCAAAGGACAACTACTAGGAACTCCCCAGCGAAGTTGCCAATTCTATTACAGAGAGAAATTCATATGGCTTGGGGTCTCACAACAGACAGCTTGACTCCAGAAATCAATCATTTCCAATATGCAAGAGAAATCAAATATCTAACACTAAAGGATCAAACCTTGTACCTTATTCTGGACAGTTGAAGTAGATCCTCGTTGAGCTTTCCAACTTCAAATTGAATTGATGAATCACTTCCTCAACAACAAGTAAAAAAGACAACCATACTATATATATTGGTGTTAGATCTACTCTAGCATATATAATCAACAACGTATAAGCATTTGAAATCATCCATGGATAAAATATTCATTCAAACATACATTATTGGACAGGAAAAGATATTTCTATTAATATAAAATCAGAGATTACAATGAATACAACCTCTGTTAGCATGTCTACGAATCGAAGAAACTGAATCCCCCACTTGGGCCTCCACCACCTCAATCCTCCATCTCTCGATAGCAAGCTCGCAAGCAAAAGGCAAGCTTGGGAAGAACACCAAACTGCTCCAAGGGACAAAGGGATGCAGACTCAAGCACAAGTTTCGGTAACAATAGACTATAGTTTCTTTTCTCTCAATTCTCTTATGCCTTCAATGTATCCAAAGGGTTCCTTATATAGCTTTTCAATGGGGTAATGAAAGGTCGAATCCGAGCAATCTCAAGGAATATGGAAGGCCAGAAGACAAGTGAGTCGGATCCATGTCAAGGAAAACTCCAAAAGGATTTGGATTTTTGTACACATCTCGATGTACGCGGTTTTAGATGTCAAACCCGTGTATATATGCGACAAGGGGTTTAAAAGTCACGTATAACAATTTTCACATGTTTTTAGGGATGGTCTAGGAAACATCAAAGGACAAAAAATGGTCCAAGGGGTCTAAGGAGTCTGCATAGGGATAGGGGAAGGCCATACAAGTGTGATTCACCTGGTGTGGTAAAATCATCTATAACACCCATGATCATCAATAAACAAGCATGGCCACGAACAATATATAGTGGATCCATGTCAAAAGAAAATATTACAAAAATGTATACATGCACTTTGATGAGTGCAATATATCCAAGTCTTCATGGTACTTTGATGTTGATGTATTTGTAACTTTGAAATGTATTCACTTGTATATCTTATATTGTACCCTGATGTTCCTATCAGGAGAATCATTTGTTTTTCATTGTACCCCGATGTTCCTATCGAGAGAATCATTAATATAATAAAGTCATGTAAATTCATAGAGGTTAACCCTCCTTTTGTTGATCGGGGGTGAAAGTCCCCATAGTTGAGGGGCACTAAGGTTATTAGACTCTCCTAGTGAATTCATCCCTGGTAAGTAATTGTCAAAGTCAGAAACTAGTATAAATAAAGAGTGAGCCTCTCTATTTGAAACACACACTCACTCAACTATAGTGCATGAGTGAGAGAAGAGAAGCTCGCACAAGTGAGATAGAGAACAGTTGTCGGAGATCATCTTTCTATCTTTGGGTTTTAATTTTTCCATTGGTGCTCATTCTATATTCGAGGAAGTTGCAGGGTTTTCTCCTATATGGTTTCCCCAAGGAAAACTCTTTGTGTCTCTTGTCTCTTGTGATTATTGTTGTGCATGTTATTCTTTTAGATAAGATCCTAAGATCATATTGCTTAAATGATAAAAATATAACATGGTATCAGAGCTAACCTGAGAAGAAGACACTATGCAGCTGCAGAATCTATGGATTCTACTTTTTGGGTCTCTCTCCGCAGATCATCAGAAAAAGGAGGCTAGGATAACTCTCCATTAAAGGGTGCATCTTTCTATCAAAGCAAAATTTGATTCTAGGCATTTTCATTTTTTGACTTGTCACTATTGCAGGAAATTAAGGATTTTCATAGAAGAGGAAGTTTTGAGTGAGCCCAGCATAGGATTTATCTCCTCCTCAAAATCGAAATTTAGAGACCAAGATCGAAATTTTTGGTTGGGTAAAACTCTGGGAAAGTCAAACCCTAATTTGACCCCAGGCCTAAAAAACCCTAAAATACTAAAACTGGTAGTTTTGGTACATTCTCTATATCTAGATATTGGAAAAGGATCAAGAGCAATAATTTTTACAGGCCGAAGATAAACGTTTCAGCCTCACATTCGCTATATTATGGGAGATATGATTCCTCCAAATCAGGGTTCTAGCCTATCCCAGGATTCATCCCTAAACATTACACCTTGGCATAATTTCTATATATCGGGCTACAAAGGTCCAAATGAAATTTTACAAGATGTTCTAGATAGGGCACGGATTGTACTTTCTGTGATGAAAGTTTTAGACCTCAAAGGTGAAACAGTGACACATGGAAGTCTGTACAAGTTCGATATGCTGAACAGTCCTAAAATAAGTCATTGTGGGAAAACTCTCATAAGTCCCAAATGGGGAAACCAATTCTACTCAAACCTGTGGTGTTGGAAAGAGAATAGGCGAGGCTACCTTGGTACAAAATTGTAGACATAGAGGAGCAGTACTTTTGTATATACTGTAGAAACAATATCACGCATTTCTACAAAAGAAATTGGAAAAATAGGTCTTCCTGTTCCAGGAGCTTCCCTCCACTATTTTCAGAAAAGGAGTACATTGGACAGCTTGCCTTGAGAAGGCACATCTTTATATCCAATTGAATCTAAAATATTCCAAGTTTTGAAAAATATTATCTAACAAACCCTAGATCATCCAGATCTGGAACCAGGTCAGACACCTCAAATCGGTAAGATCTAATCTTTTGCTATTTACATTTGAGGTTCTCATTATGCCTAATCACACCAGCTTGATGACAAGCTTGGTGAAGTTGGAAACTTCCAAGCATGGAAGTATAGGATCTCACTAGGTCTTGAAGAAAATGAATTGGACACCTACATAAGTGGAGAGGTTCTAGTTCTAGAGGGATATGAGGCTGAAGCCTTACACAAGAAGCACTTGGTCAATGCTAAGAGGATCACCTTATACCACAAGAGTCTTCCCTAAAGACACCTAAAGAGATGTTTGTTTTCTTGACCAAGCTATTTTGAAGGGAAGAATATAAATCGAAAGAAGTATAGGAACTCTATTGACTTAGATTAGTATTTCAGTAAGGAAGTTATAAGAGCCAGAGGGAGATGAGGCTAAGGCTAGAACCAAGAGAATCATTGCAGATTCTATTAAAGATCAGCTCATTCTTCATGTGTCATCCTTGAAGACACCAAAAGGAAGTGTTCGATGCTACGACGAATAAATTGAAGAAGAATAAGATATTGTTATAACCACCTTGAATGGCCTCCAGGATCATGGGATTCATTCATTCGAGGAATGTGTGCCAGAAGGAAGTGATTACCTTCATCAGACTCTGGGAAGAGTGCACACAAGAAAAATCTCGACTCATAATAAGAGAAAAGAAGATGGGAGCAACTGAAGATCTAGCTCTCATGATTCAAAGAAGATCCCTCAAGCGATGAGGAATATGAAGGACTCAATTCTTGAAGAACCTCTTATCCATCTTAGCATTTGGATAAAAATGATGATGTCATGAATGAAGAAGAAGATGAAGCGGAAGGCTCAAGAAGGAGTCTACCCATGAAACAAATAAAGATAAGTATTCAATTGTCATTTCATGATATTAGATTGTTATGCATTTGTTTATATTCAGTTGATGTATTATGCATGATAGAATTTTTGCATTAATGACAGTATGCTACTAATATGCATGTGACGGGTAAGTAGCCCTTGGTTCTATACAAATCTCCATTGCTACTTATTTAGCATGAAACCTCTTTGCTGACATATTGGATCAGTGCACAATATCAATGGTGTCATGGTAGAGATGGAAGGCATCTAGAAATTCTCCATGAGATATGGATGAATGTTGTATTGAATAAAATAGTTGCATGATTATATCTTTATGCATAAGAATTTTCCATTATGAATATGCCTTATGAAATGTTTCTAACCATACAACTAATGCATTTGACTTGTAGGAAATATCACGTACAATCACCTATAAGAAAAGAAGGATGAGACGTGTTCTGAAGAAAAAGTGATGACAGTTCAAGAAACAATCCAAAATGAAAAATAATATGATGGGACTTCAAGAGGACTCAGACACACTCTAGTTATGTGACACTATTGAGCGACATCATTGATGCAGAACCTTCCAGCTATGAAGAAGTAGCCAAGAAGAAAGGGAAGGAGAGTACCAGTTCAAGAAGAATGATGTCTAGGATGCGATATTGAAGACCTAAAGGGAAGTCTATAGTATATTCTATATGGATCTACAAGATCCAGCATGCAGTAGATGGAAACATCATGGGATACAAGGCAAGATTCGTAGCACAAGGCCTCTCATAGAAAGAAGGCATAGACTACGAAGAGACATTTGCAGCAACTGGAAGTTAAGACACATACAGGAAGACTCATGCGTGCAAATTAAAGAATTCCTTGTATGAGCTCAGAAGGCACCCATGGGACAACACATATATGAGGAGCTTGAAGATCACCTAGAGTAATGAAGATCTTAACCTTTGCTACAAGGTTGAAGATGAAAGTCTATAGAAGATGACAAGCTCACAGATGGGTGCGAGAAAAACTTTTGAAAAGGTTTAAGATAGAGGATCTTAGTATCCAGTGACCCTAGATGGATACATAGAATATTATTAGCATAGGAAGCTACTTGTCACTCCATTACAAAATATTTCAATGCATAGAGTACGAAAGGTAGAGGGAGAATGATTCTCCGCTTCAGAGGGAGTGTCTGCAGAAGATCCTGAGGTTCGACATGATACGATGGGATGGACAGCTTACTGATGGTTCTAGGCTTTACTGAGAGTAAAGAGGACTCCAATATTTACTTCAAGGTTGAAGGAGGAAGACCAGTGATGCTCATGTTATATGTCGATGACTTGTTCCTGACAAAAAAGATGAACTCATTAAAGTTGCAAGAAGGAGACTTGCTACCAAGTTCAATATGAAGGACTTGGGTATGATGCACTACTTTCTTGGCATGGAGGTGTGGCAAAGTGTGAATGGAATCTCCCTTGGACAAGGGAAGTATGTAGTGGATTTCCTGAAGAGGTTTGAGATGATGGACTGCAAGGCCATGGCCACACCTATGGCATCGAACCTGAAGCTATTGAGTGATGCTTCATCAGAGATGGTTGATGCCACGATGTATTGTCAGATGATTTGTTCCTTGATGTACCTAACGAATATGCAACCAGATATTGGCTTTGTTGTGAACACATTGATCCAGTTCCTAACTGATTACTGCAAAGCATATTTTGAGGTACCTGAAGGGTATAGTTGATTATGGGATCAAGTATGAAGTGAATAAGAAGATTAACCTAGAGGTTATGTGGATTTGGATTGGGCAGGAAGTGCCATTGATAGGAAGAGCACTTCAGGGTGTTGCTTCAGTATGAGATCAGGTGTGATCTCTTGGTTTAGCAGGAAGCAGTCATGCATGGCACTGAGTACAGCAGTCATGCATGGCTCGGTTATTTGGGAGGTAGTATGCTTCTTTTGAAAAATACTATTTGATTTGATTGATCTGACTTGCATTTTTTGTATGATGCAGAGAGGAGCAGTGAAGCTCCAGTATGTGATCCAGATCAAGATCTCTCGAAAGAGGGAGTTCTAGCATAGTCGATGAGACAGGTTATCTGAGCATAAAATCCTAGAAAATCCCGTAGGTTGCTCAGACGTAAACAGTCATGTAGGTTGTCCTCGAATGTAATTGATCCTGGTGAAGCTCGCAGGTTATCCTTGGACATAATCATCCCTGATGTGATCCTATGCTAGAAATGGCTAGAGTAAAGTTTGAGTACTTCAGGGAGAATATTGGTGTTCTCTAGATCAAGGTTCCTTCCAAGGAGAAGTGATGAGTCTGAGAGCCTTTCTGACATGGTGGCAGGATTGGTTCTTCCCATGGTATGATGTAAGTGTTATGCCTTTCTGACATGGTGGAAGGATTGGTTCCTCCCATGGTAAGATGTAAGTGTTGTACCTTTTTGACATGGTGGTAGGATTGGTTCCTCCCATGGTCAGATATAAGTGTTGTGCCTTTATGACATGGTGGCAGGATTGGTTTCTCCCATGGTCAGATGTAAGTGTTGAGCCTTTCCCCAGATGGTAGTAGGTGTGTCCTACCATGCCATTGGATGTAAGTGCAGAGCCTCTCCCTGGATGGTAGTAGGTGTTCCCTACCATGACGGTGGATGTAAGTGCAGATCCTTTCCCCAGATGGTAGTAGGTGTGTCCTTCCATGCTTATGGATGTAAGTGCATAGCCTTTCCCTGAATGGTAGTAGGTGTGTCCTACCACACCGATGAATGTAAGTGCATAGCCTTTCCCTGGATGGTAGTAGGTGTGTCCTACCATGCCAGTGGATGTAAGTGTTGGAGCCTTTCCTAAAGGGTAGTAGGTGTGTCCTATCATGCTGGTGTATGTAAGTGCTGGAGCCTTTCCCAGATGGTAGTAGGTGTGTCCTATCATGCTGGTGTATGTAAGTGTTGGAGCCTTTCCCGAATGGTAGTAGGTGTGTCCTACCATGCCGGTGGATATAAGTGCTGGAGCCTTTCTTGGATGGTAGTAGGTGTGTCCTACCATGCCGATGATATAAGCGTTGAAGAAGAAGACCTACATGGAGGCCAGGCTTACAACCAACATGTAAAAGGGTTGACTTTGTAGAACTTCCTATGACGAGTAGAATTGAAAGATAGCACCATTTGCTTGAGATAGAGGGAGTAGTGATGATGATCCAGTTATGAAGAATTGTGTTGATGAACTGTGTCAAGAGAATACCTTCCTAGTTAAGAGGGACTGTTGATGTATTTGTAACTTCGAAATGTATTCTCTTGTATATATTATATTGTACCCTGATGTTCCTATCGGGAGAATCATTTGTATTTCATTGTACCCCAATGTTCCTATCGGGAGAATCATTAATATAATAAAGTCATGTAAATTCATAGAGTTTAACCATCCTTTTGTTGATTGGGGGGCAAAGTCCCCATAGTTGAGGGGCACTAGGGTTATTAGACTCTCCTATTGAAGTCGGCCCTCATAAGTAATTGTCAAAGTCAGAAACTAGTATAAATAGAGAGTGAGACTCTCTATTTGAAACACACACTCACTCAACTGTAGCACATGAGTGAGAGAAGAGAAGCTCGCACAAGTGAGAGAGAGAACAGTTGTCGGAGATCATATTTCTGTCTTTGGGTTTTACTTTTGCCATTGGTACTCATTCTATCTCTGAGGAATTTATGGAGTTTTCTCCTTTATGGTTTCCCCGAGGAAAAATATTTGTGTCTCTTGTCTCTTGTGATTATTGTTGTGCATGTTATTCTTTCAGATAAGATCCTAAGATCATATTGCTTAAATGATAAAAATATAACATTTGACATGGCAGTTTAATCTTGTGCAACTTAGTCAGTGCATCTATGAGTGATACAACTGACTTTCCCAAGGTCTTCAAACAAACCAACGATAGTATGAGTTAATATCATGTGCATAAATGAGCTGATGTCGAGCATTATTAAACACCATCTGATTACTGGTCATTGATGTATACCATTAACAGATGTGAGGAGGCCCACCGATAATAATGATGGACTCCAAGGTACTTGAGTACAAACTGAAAAGTGTGAATAGATGTTCTAAAGTCGAACACTTGTAGAATCAAACAATCAGGGGTCATTGATGTATACCCACTGTCATTTGTGAGGAAACATGCCACTGATGACTGCAAGATCTAAGGTACTCATTGGGGTTCCTAAATCCATTTCCTAGATGATTATTTGGTGTCGATAGGAATAGATCTGTCAGAAGGAGGGAATTAATGCATCCCACATCAACTAACATGAACTTGAGATAAATAGGATGATATAATTTGGTAGAGATGCGAGATAAAACATTGCATATTGACACAAGGAAGGTCGACATGATTGGTCAGGAATATTTGAGTAATGTTCAACATTGGTTTGACTTCCCTTGAACACATAACATGATGCATAGTGACACTTGGAAACATAAGACTCGATTAACCAACCATTTTGAAATTCGCCAATTCTAGATGAATTATCGAAAGCTTCATAGATTGTAGGAAGGATAACCAGTTAGTGGAGATGTGTTCAAATTATTGGTATAGCTTCCTAATGCAATTGTAAATGGAGTATTTATAACCGATGTAGGGATATGTGTCATATTCAAGGGAAACAAGGACTAGATAGTTCCAATTTTGCCATGATGAATTATGAATAGATTCAGTAATCTTCCGTTTTGGATTTTTTGTTTTTTAATTTTAGTACTTTTTTCATTTATTAGCTCGAAAAAAGAATAAAGAATGCTATGGTACATGGGAGGGAACAAGTGTTGCATGGGTGTACTCTGTTTTTCAAGAGCACGAGTCAGGACAAGGCAAAGATACATATTGCAAACAAGGGTTGAGCTAGTTGTGCACACTCTTACGCATATTCCCTTCATCGGTTAGCTATCTGAAGGAGGATTATGTGTCAACGGATGGTGGAATAGAACCAAGTAACTGTGGTTATCCAATTTGGTGCGATGAACAAGTTGGAAAGGGGAAATGTGGTTTACTTCATGCTAATTCTTGTGAAAAACACCAAAATCATAAATCATAATGAATCATGGTCCATCAACTACCTAAATCAAATAGTTCTCACATGTATAGGTCAACTTAAATAGAAGCAATGGTTTATAGGCATCTTGAACAAAAAGTGACTGCAAAGGAAGATACGTAACATAAGCAATAAGCACCAAAGTAGTTAGTACAAATGTTCATGAGCATATTTTAACACATGTTTACGTAAACTGACGTGAAATAGGGATCCCATAAGGAAATGGTCAGAACTGTATAGAAGAGAAATATGTGGTCTCAAACTTCAAGTCCTGATGGGACTAATTGGGCTCCCATTCCTATGAGAATAACTCGACATGGGCACCAAAATGGAAATGGGGTGCTGCTTAGGGTGTCCCATGCTCGGTAGGCTCTTTTGTCAGAATGGTGGAAAATATAGATACGATGGGATGAACCACCAATTTCCAACAGGTTCGAACCTATGGTAATTTTGGGTTGCAAAAGGTTCAACGATATCTTCACAGAGGGATAGCCTAAACCTATATGCATGTTTCAAATATACCTAATAAGATCGAGGAACATACAAAGGATGCTCCTATACTTGGGTGGATTTAAACCAATTATTCTCCCAGTGGCCCCACAAAAGATGTCCTTAGGTGGGTGTAGCCAAATTTTTATGACTTCAAGGATAGTTTCATTTGATGATAAAATTCCATCCAATCAAGTGAGCTGGGAGAGCTCACAACCAAAATGGGCCAAGTAAACGGATCATATTTCTCCATAAAGGGAAAATTTTAATCCAAATCTGTCAAATCCATTTGAATAGCTTGGTATGACACTTATACAGCAGATAAGGGTTGCATGATCATAAAGTTTCCCATGAGGGAATCATTTTTGAATGTCCTACCCCCATGTCTTGAACCTCCTTTAGATCATCCCTGATGAAAGGAACATTTGATTGGACAACAGTTTCAAGCATGCATTAATCTAATTGTTCAATCATAACAATCTTCCCCCTATGAGGGAACCGAATCACTCGAGACTCTGAAGACACTGTAGGCATCATCGCATGTATCCAACCATGTCCTAATATAAAATTGTAATCTATAGGTGCATCTACTACATCAACATCCATTGTGACTGTTTCTCCACCCCATTCAATAGGGAAGGCTACAATGAGTCCATGGGGAGAGAACGGATGTCCATCAAATGCTTTTCACATGGTATGGGATTGAACTGATTTGGGTGATCCTAATGCTTGCCAACATATAAATGGCATGACACAAGTTAAGTCCCCTTCATCGGCTATTGTTCGAATAATGTTCTTTCCATGAGATGTTACATGAATATCAAAAGCAACTTTGGAAGGAATCCTACATGTTAATTGGTATATGTCTACGTGATCGAAGTCATATTTGATGGAACAACAAGTTTAGTTGAAGACAATAGTTCATTTCTTTGTGCACAACAATATTACAACACCTCCATGGCGGACATGGAACATGGTGCTTGAGCTATTTTCTCAACAACATTTTCTTTATGAGCAGCTCGTGCGTTAGGATTATGCATTATTCTTCGTAGAACACCTTTGGGGGGCTATGGTACTATGTCTATGGTTGGTTTCTTAATAGGAATAGAATCACTTGGTTGTGATTCTGATTGATCCAATGTACTAGGAGGGACATCATAAGAATTGGATCTTGTTTGAATGTTCACCTCATGATCATACATGAATACATTGGCATTGGGATCATTTCCCCCTTGCAGGTATTTTGACTGGTTTCCCCCTAGCGAAGGTACCAACATTGTAGCAACCATTGGATGATGGGGCTTCAGAAAGGGTTTCATCAATACAGTGGGTTGTTGTTTCCCACTGTCCTAAGTTGTATTTAGTGCATCTCCCATTCCAGGGTTAGCATTTTGCTTACTCTTGTATTTCTTCTTCTTTCCCCTAATGTAAATGGATTGAAATATGAGGATTTTAGAATTTAGGAAAGGCTTAGAATGTTGCTACATTTAATGCCCAGTTATAGGTTGCAAAGTTTGAATAGACATTGGTCCCATTTGTTGGGTAATCTGCTCAAGGTTATTGATGGAACCCATCATACCATTGGCATGAGGTCCATGCGGTGGCCTAGCTATATCAAACACAAGTTTTGCAGGTTTTTTCCAAAAATATTGTTTACTTTCTAGAACCTTACCACTCCAGCATGGAATGGAGTTCATGGGTGGATTCCCCCTTTGTGGAGTTAAACTCCAAGGAGATTGGATTTTTCCTAGAATATGAACACACCATTGATGAATGGGTGGATTCCCCCCTTGCAGGGTTAGACTCCAGTGAGATTGCTTATTTACTAGAATCTAACCACACCATTGGGGTGGTCCTTGGATTTGATTAACATTCCAAGGTGGGTTTCCCCCTTGCAAAGGCTGCCCCCAAGAAGATTTGGTACTTCTTGAAACATGATCAATGGGTGGATTGCCTCCTGATGGATTTAGGTCCCAAAAATATTGGTTACTTCCTAAAACCTTACCATTGGGTGGATTTCCTCCTGATGGAGTTGGGTCCCAAGAATATTGGTTACTTCACAGAACCCAACCATTCCATTGATTTTGTCCTTGGTTTTGATTGGAATTCCAAGGTATGTTTCCTCCTTGCGAAATTTTGGATCTAGAAAGATTGATTACTTCCTAGAACCTGAGCACTCCATTGCGGAATGGGGATGATAGGTGGATTTCCACTAGGAATTGTGTTAGCATAAATCAGAGGATGACCCTCTATGGCATTTCCTACCATTAGTGAAGGATAATTCCAACTGGAATTTGCATTCTAGGATGCATTATTTCTGCTATGAATATTAAAATTCCATGGTAAAGAGATTCCCCTGGAAGTAGAACCTAGATAGTTATTATGGTGTGCCGAGAGGATTTTGTTAACCTCCCACAACCATTTGAGGGTGCATTGATGAGGTCCCTTGAACTACTAATGAATCTAAAGGGTCATGTGTGATGTTTTGCATATTATTCCAACTTTCAAAAAGATTAACCAGTGACTCACTTTCTGTGAGTATGATCGGGTTTCAAGGATGTGTTAAGGGTGGATTTATGTGAGCAATTGTGTGATATTCTGTTGTTTCAATTTCATATAGAGTAAGATCATTAATTCTATCTATTTTTTCCTCCATGATGTGACAAGTTTTGAGAAATGGTTTTTTGGTATTCTTCTCTAGTAACATTTGATTGTGTTTATAAGTAGTCCAGCTTAAAAATCACAAAGATTTGGTTAATGTTTCTACCTCCACAATGTAGTGGGGCCCTCAAACTTGGGTAACTTGCATCGCTGCCACCTTGAAGGGTGAATCAGGAGATTAATCACTCTGAAGTTTAATAAAAGGATTTGTTTATTATAGTATATCAAAATACAATCAAACAATCCTAAAGGAAACTAGACTCAACAAAAATCAAAGTGTCCACACATCTAAAAAAATTCCTAAGATAATCAGCAAGCAAAATTATTTCCAAAGAACTGGAGTTCAGTGAAAAGTCGGATTTAGAGGTCCTTCCAAAACTAGTAGCTCCTGAGGGACATCACGCCTCAAAAATTACTAAATAGTGAAGGTATGAGAAACAATTACATTGTTCTTCAATCACCAAAGCTGCAAGTGTTAGCTCTTGGCTACTCACCCTCCCAGGGAGTTGAAACAAACTTGTGTTTGTCTTAGGTATTGCAAGTGTCCACCACTCACAACATCCTATGTGATTCCCTAGGAAAATAAACTATGGTTACCACTTCACAATCGATGGTCGGGAGGGATAGTCGTAAGTCTAGGATAACTCACACAAACTAGATTTATCAAGAATGTGATGTCACCTAAAGGACTTGTCACTTAATTGAAATATTGTAATGTGCTCATATCCTACCAAATAAAAAAGAGGGGGGGTACCACCCTTACTAATTCAGATAGACCTCATGCTTAATGCATGTGTTAGAAGCGCTTTCCTAGCATGCATTCTTTGCTATTAATGGATTTGATCTTTCTTTAATCAATACTAGTTTCAAAATTATGTGGACGAGGAGGTGTTAACTCTCCAATCTTATTCCAAGGTCCTATCCTAATCTATGTTGGTGATACCAAAAAGGAATATTGATAGATTTTATATTAAGCGTTGATTTTAGGGTAGTTTTCTTAGTTTTGAGGAGTGATGTTGAAACTGGTGGTGTTTGTGACTCAAAACGTTGAACCAATCAAATGCACAATGCTCACTACTATTTACTTTACTTAAATGAACTTCTATATTATGGAATACTAAGAGGTTCTTTGATATCCCTCAAACATGCGAATTGCAAAATAGAATCACTTTTACACATTTGAAAAAAGAAGTTTTCAATTTTTTCAACAAGGGTTCAAGAGGTTGGCTTCAAACATAAGATGTGTTCAATTTGCTTCAACTATCACTAATTGGAAATGGAAAATGTTTGAATGTTCAATGTTTTTATTGTTTCTAATAAGTCTCTCAAATTTATGTTTAAATGTAGGATTGTGGTTCAAATTTGATTTTTCAATTGCATAATGTTTTCTTTCTGGATGAATTGATGGTTTGAAAATCAATGCAAAATTCTAAATATCTTTCAAAATTATAAATTTGACAAGAATTTACACTTTAGATCCACTTTATCTTTCACAGGACCACCCAAAAGTGCAACTGAAGAGGATACTTGTGGCTCAACAATATGCTTCAAAACTTCAAACGATTCCTATTACACTTGAGATCCCTGTTTCTCGATCACATGACCACCCAAAAGTGAAAGTGAAGAGGATATGCAAAGATCAGAAAAGATATGCTTCAAAAACAAAATCTAAACTATTACACTCGATATCCTTGTTTCTCATTCACGGGACCACCTAGAGGTGCAATTGAAGAGGATACGCAGGGCTTGAAATTCTGCTAAAAAATAATACTAGACTATTACACTTGAGATCCCTATTTCTCTTTCACAAGATCACCTGAAGGTGCGAGTGAAGAGGATACGTAGGGATTGAATCACAATGTATCACAATAAATTTTAAAATGAAAAACAAAATCCTCTAATTGTGCTTCAAGAAATTCAAATTAATCTATCCAAAAGAAACATTTACTTGTTCAGGCCATTTTCTTATGTTTTCAAGGAAACATTTCTAAATATATCTTAAGTGAGAGGTCCAATGTTTTTGTGTTTTTTCTTTAAATGATGTTTCTAAATGTCTATTAGTTGTGATTTCATGTTGTGTTTCAGGTCAACAAGTTCATGCAACTCAAAATCCATGGCCTAAAGGTTCATAAATTGAAACAATGTGTCATGTTCTTCAATTTTTAGACAATTTTCTTATGCAAACAAGTGATTATAGTGACCAAATCAAACAAAATTTCAGACATTAATAGTGAAATAAATTATATAAATGGTAAATATGTCCTAAACATTCATATTTGAACAATCTCTTAAAAAAAACTTGAACAAAGCTTTAAAAATTACTAATTAAAGTGATTTTCCTAGATTTTGAAGGAGGTTTCTAAGACTTCCAAATTCAAGTGAAATTGATACTAAATTATTCAAATATACTCCCGATAGGTCTTAACAGGTCTCTACCATCATCTACCAGTCTGCAAAGTTCAAAATCATCCCTAAATATAGGCCTAAAACAGTGATATGCAATTCCTAGTTTTTTTGACAATTTTTAAGCTAGTAAGCACACAAATATTTAAAATATTAAAAAAAAAAACCTCAAATATTAGTCAAATTAGATGAAATTAGTCCCTAAAATAAATTATAGGGATTCCTATTCTAACCACATGAAAAAAAATCACTCAAAACAGACACTCCTAGCCCAAATTACACCCAAAACAGTATCCCCTACGCAGATACGCGACTATTCAAAGAATAATTGTGTGTATATGAAGGCATACATGACCTATATGTGTTTGACCTATGTATATACACACCTATCACCACTGTACCTGCATGGATCAAGAAAAGGGATATCTCGCGCAAAAATTCTCAAATAATTCAAGAATTTTGACTGTGTAAGGGTTTATCTAGGTCGGTTTTAGACTCCTAATATGAATTGAGGTGTTTAAAGACATATATTAAGAATGAATTGAAATATATGAAAGAAAAAACACCCAAAAATGAAGAAAAAATAAAAAAATCAAGAATTAAACCCCAAGATCCCCAACAGAGTTTCCAATCTGTTAGTGGAGTCTTCTAGAGCTGAAGCTATATCCTACTCACATATCTCTATGGGGTGGGTGAAGCCTAATCGAAAGAATACAAATCAATTATCACAATAATCGTAATATATTAAGCCTTCTTTCATGGAGTTTGAGAAGGGGGGGAAGGGAGGAGAATACCTCTTGTAGCCTTAAAGTTTGATGGAGTTTCTTGATAGTTGATCTTGCATATCTTTGAATCTCCTTCATGATTGCAAATATCACCACAAAAATACTTGCTACTATCCTACCAAACTATCTTTAAGAAATATAAGCTAGATCTAGTTGCCTACCATTTCTAACTCAAAATAAAACTTGAAGGGAAAACATTGAACAAGAATTGGGAATAAAACTGAATTGATTCATAATAGATGCACATGAATAAATACTTACAACCCTTGAAGGTTCCTTCCTTCTCCATTGCCTACACCTACTCCTTTACCATCCATGCCTTTGATGCCCAAAAACCTTTGTAGGAGAAAAGCCATTTCTAGCCCTCAATTCCTCAAGCATGCCTTTACTCTCACTTTCATCTCCTCTAATTCACCTCATATGCCTTTCTTCTATAGCATTGGGGTTTGTGCACCCAATCACTAACCATGAATGTGGGATTAATATTTTTGATGGATTTTGATTATTTTCTTCAAAAAACCGACTTTACTTAGTTTTTTAGGCATCAAACTTGATTTTCAGTATTTCCATGACAATTAATACACATGCTAGGTATTTTTCCATTGTATGAGTTATAGGAACTGGGTTTTGGCCCTGAAGTGGTCACAGACTTGGCATATTTAGAGAAACCTTTGTATTCAAACATTTCTTCCTTTGTGGATGCAATGGTCAAATGGGAGATTAAAACTCTCAATTATTCTGAAATGTTGATCTTCATGTTGCACGCAAAATAGAAATATGCTTTCAGACCATCACTCTCAAGGGTGTTAATTTTATTGTTAACACGGTATTGAGTTAGATTTTCGACGAAATACATGTTGGTTAACTAAAATTTTGGGTGGATTATGGTGTTAGTTAACTAACTTCTTAATCCAACCAAACTATCAGTTAACCAACACCGTGGCTAGATTAAGAAGTCGGTTAACCAACAGTTTGGGTGGAATAATGGTCAATTAATCAACACTTTTACCGTTACATTTCCGACGACAGACCTAGAAATTAAAGTCAGTTAATCGACGATATATGTGTTGAATATTCAACGTACTATTAGGGTCATCAAATATCTGATGCAATTCTACTGACGTTTGAATATTGTCCACCTTGAAGAATGTTAGATGGAGTCTTGTCGAAATTCAGACAAATATGTCGTCAGATTTTGGGTTCAAATTTACTTGTGTATATGCGATGTATGATTTCTAGCATGGAGCTAAAGGCCAAGGCCTCGCTAGTGACTTATGGGTCAAGTAAACCATGTCCATACTCATCCATACACATTTTTGAGTTTTTCCCATGCTCCATTAATTTTAGGAGTTGATTTCTCATCTACCATCTTACATCAGAAATAAATGTCACCATAGTTAGTTAAGATGGATTCTCAAGATGAAATTTGACAACACAGGGTTCAATCCCATAACTCCTCACCTCTCCCTAGTGGATACACATAACCCCCTCATTTTAGTTGCTTCCATAGCCATCTCTTGGTATTCTATTTGCATTAAAAATATTTACATGCTTTTACAATTTTCCATGGCTTACTAGCACATGGCTAACAAAATATAAAATATGCCTTTTTAAAATTTGAGCATTCACTTTTCCCATAAGTCACAAATTCTGCTGAAAAATGAGATGTTCCGGAATCTCTGGAAAGGTCCAACCAACCCAGTTCCCATCTCTGTCCCAAGTACATATATATGTCATCCTAAGGAAACCTTTTGTTGATTAACCAAGTCCTAATCTCACTCAATGAATTGATAGAGGAAAGAGGCAGGTTTCCTAAGATCTTATCCTCCCACAGAAAAGTCCTTTTCCCACTTCCAGGAACTCTATAAAGCTGTTGTTGAAAATTATTGAATCATCTTCTACATAGATTCCATATTGTTGTACCTGAAGGGATGTTAGCTGATTTTATATTTCTCAATGAGACTCCCTTTAGATATTTCTTCTAAAATATCTTGTTGACCGAATGATTTTTATCTAAATACAACTGCCACATAAGCTTTCCTCCCAAAGACAAATTTTCCAACTCAGGATCTCGGATTTGCAAACCACCCTCTGAAGTGGGTCTTTTAAGTATTTCCCAGATGACTAAATGTATATTCCTCTAATTACCTTTTCTACCCTCCCAAAGAAAATATTGAAAAATTTTGGAGATTTGGGTTGAAATGGACTTGGGGGTAAGAAGCAGAGAAAACTGGAAGATGGGGAGTGCTGAGAGAACAGTCTTAATCAAAATCAATTTTCCCACCTTAGTTAACCATTGACCACCCAAGGAAACAAATTTTTATTTAAGTTTACAAATCACATCCAACCACAGTGAAGGAGGGTTGGGTCCCAGAGTTAAGGGAAGCCCCAAATAATTGATTTTATCCCACTTTTCAAATCTAGGGAATCCCAAAGAATGAGCTATTCTAAGAAGAGACGGATGGTCAACGTTCCAACCATATACAACACTCTTGTTGTTGTTAATCAAAGGTCCTTAGGTTGTACATAAATTTTGTAATATTACAATGAAATCCCGAGCAATGATTAGGGAATCCCTCCCAATAAGAGAGAGTCATTAGCAAAAAGGGCATGATTAATAGGATTTACACCACTTGCAATCTTAATACCAGGGAGAGAACCAACAACCATTTCAGCAGAAATTTTTCTACTTAACACTTCCACCATCAAAATATATAGGAAGGGAGACAAGGGACACCATTGACCCAACCCTCTTGTAGCTTGAAAGAAATATGCTGGTCTACCATTTACAAGAGGCAAAACCCAGGGCTTGTCAGTGCAAGCTTTAATCAAACAAATAAAATCTACACTAAAGCCAAAAGAGCTTAAGACTTGATAGAGGAAGGAGAGTTTGATGCGATCAAAAACATTTTTCATGTCTAACTTGATGAGCATGCCTTTCTCCTTCCTTTGAAAACTAGAATGGAGGACTTTCTGAACTTGAATCACATTATCTGTCAAATGTATTCCTTTAACAAACCCTCCCTGAAGAGGAGAAATTATATATCCTAACAAAGGTTTCAATCTATTGGCTAAGAGTTTGTCCAAGATTTTATAAGAAGCATTATAGAGAGAGATGGGTCAGAATCTATCAAAAGATGTAGGGTTTAATTCCTTTGGTATCAAGGCTATAAAGGTAGAGTTAGTGTTCCCTCCCACATTGGATTTTTTAAGGAAGGCTAAGATCATTTAGAGGAGATCAAATTTAATAGTATTCCAACAAACTCTGTAAAAATGGATAGAGAATCCATCCATCCTAGGGGTCTTATCCGGCTCCATAGCCCAAATAACACCAACAACTTCTTTCTCGATGAAGGGTTTCACAAGTCCAACATTGTCATCACAGCTGACCAATGAAGGAATTTTAGATAGAAAATCAGAGTTCAAAATTTCATCAAAGTTACCATATTCATGGAACAAATGTTGGAAGTGCTCATTAGCATTCTATTGCAATTGCATTTGTCCTTTAATAACATCACCCTCACTAGTGAATATTTATGATATATGGTTATGAGAGAGCCTGGACCTGCATTGCCGGTGAAAAAATGCATAATTTTTATCCCCGTCAAGCAACCAGAGGCTACAGGATTTAAGCCTCCGATGTTCTTCCTCCTGACAGAAGGAAAGGGAAGTTGAATATTGTGCGGCCTGCTCAACAGCTAACTGAGAATTAGATATTTCATTATTTTCCATGCTAAGCTGAATCTCAGCTAAGGCTTGAACTGTCGCTTCCCCACTTCTCATTGGATTTATGAGGGGAGTTTTGATCCAAATTTTCAGAGCAATTTTGGTGAGATTCAGTTTTTGTTCCCAGACAAAGCTGAGAGAGCCATCAATGAACTGAGACCATACTTGGAAAATTAATTCCCCGAATCCTTCTCTCTCAACCCAGAGAGGACTGAACTGAAATGGGATAGGTCCAAGGTTTTCTTCTATTTCCAAAAGGAGAGCAATTGGATGGTGATCTGACGTTAACTTTTCAAAAATTTTGAGGTTAAAGCATTGTCATCCAACAATGAACTTTGAACAAGGAATATGTCCAAATGACATGAAATTCAAGCCGACCCCACTCTGTTGTTAGTCCATGTGAAACGCCCTTTCTTGGGCTTGAGATCGAGAAGGTCACTAGCATGAATCAAGGAGTCAACCACCTCCTAAAATGGATCCTTGCCCTGATTTCCTCCACGTTTCTCCTTTGGATCAATAATAATGTTGAGATCACCAGCTACGATGATATTTGTGAGGGAATGGATTTCCAAATAGTCTAACAAAGTTTGGCAATAGATTTTTTTCTCAAGATAATTACTAGGAACATAGAGGTTGAAGAGAGAAATGGATATCTTGCTAGATACTTGTTGTAATTCAGTGAAAATCCAATGTTGAGTTACAAATGAGTTTTTAAGGAGAAAATTTTCCTCTGACCATAAAGTGGCAAGACCCCTAGAAGGGCCATGAGAACTTACAACCATGCCTACGTTTTTTTTCCATTTAGACCTACTGATAGATAAAAGAGCATCCTCTTCTATCTTATTTTCTTGGAGCAAGAGAATTTCCAATGGATTCATTTTAAGCAGATATTTAACTGCTTCATCCTTCAATGGATTCCCCAATCCCCTACAATTCCAAGAATTGATCTGTATTATTTACCCGAGGAGAAGGGAGTTGCACCTCCCTTTGGGGGCCTATTTTGCTTGCTTCTTCCAAATGACAATTCAGTGGTAGCTTGGCTACCCAACATCTTTAGGCTCTCAGCTTCTTCCTCTCTTATCTCTTTTCGAGATTTCCTTCCATACTTTTTAGTGAATTGCCCATAATCTTTTGAGCAGCTAGAAGAGTTAACTTTCTTCTTTAGCGCATCTGCATAAGAGGGATAAATTGGAGGTCTTATGGGAGATAGGTCCTACATGCAAGCCTCTGCTCTGGGAGAGTCTAGATGAACTGGCTCACATTCCTATGGCTCTTTGTATACTTCTCTCTCTTTTATATTAACTTCATATTGCTGGAGCTCACCTTCTTAAAGGATAGGAGAGATCTGATCATCGACAGAACTTAATACCTCGAAAGGATTTGAAGAGGTCGTGGCATTTCCTTCAACCTGAGATTTTGCAGATTTGTTCACCGAAGGGTTTATTCCATTTCCAGCATATCCCACTTTATTTTTCACCAGTTTAGATGTGCCTACTTTTTGAGCTTGCATCCATTGATTTGGCTTTTCTTTATCTAGGAGTTCTTCTCATTTTTTCTTACAATTGCGAGCAAAGTGACCATATTCATGGCATAAACGACACTGGAAAGGGAGATGTTCATAATCAAGATCTTGGAAATGAGACCATTCAGCGACATTGAGCTTGATTGTCTCGGACAGCCCAATCTCCAAGTCGACCTCAGCACAAATTCTAGCACAAGAATATTGATCTTTCCTTTCTTCCCTGTCAATGTATTTTCTAAGTTTATTCCCGATAGCTTCCAAAGATTATGAATTTCAGCAGTGAAGGGGAAGGTGGGGGAGCCTAACCCAGACAAGAATAATTGAAGGAACATCCTGGGAAGGGTCAAAATCCGACATCTACTTGTTCAAGTAGAGTCCCTGAGGACCCATAAAATAAGGACCATTTCAGAATATAAGATCTCGATCATCTGTTGATTCAAAGACAAAAACCTAATAACCTCTACCAACGAGATGATTATGGATTCCATCTAAGACCAAGGGTCTCCAATTTCATTGAACCCATCCTTCAACAACCTTCAGGGATAGCCATAGCCTAGTAAATTGACCTATGAGACCACGCTTTGCTAGGTTCAAGGAAGTCTGACAAGGTCATTCTGCTAAAAGATCAACATAAGTGATGTTTGTCTTCTTCACAAAGGACTGCCCTACAAGACTTCCCTTTCTCTTCCCACATGAAGAAATGGGGCATTTGTATGCATCAATCTCGGGAAGAGGAGGAGAAGGACCCCCTACAGAGGCCATAGAGAGCACGATGACCCTCTGACATAATACTGAGCAATGAAAAGTCACAAATCCAGGGAAAGTAGACTAAGTCTGAGCCAACAATGAAAGAAATACAAACCAGGCCGAGAGAAGCTTTCTTGTAACAATGCCCTCAACTACTCCAAAGACCAAACAACGAGAGACTTCACACCATAATACTACAAGGATCAAAGCCAACAACATCCATAAATCTTCAGAGATCTTGGAGAGACAACTGCATAGCAGACACCCCAACAAGTACCTACACCAGCACCTAAAAACTATAGATTGAAGACACCAAATGAACCAAGCCCAAAGTTCAACCAAGAAATAGATCAAGATCCAAAAAGGAAAAGACCAAAAACTCCACACATCACGATAAGCATGAATACATCGATCTTGCAAAATGCCACGCACAACCAACAACATGAAACTCCACCAAAGAGAGCTCTTGGAAAGACCTACTCACAATCTCAACCAAAACAGCCTATAGCAAGTAGGAATCCACCAAGGAACCAGACGGTCTCAAAGAAATCTTCTTGGAGCAAAAAAAAAATGGATCCCTTTTAATATTCATATTTAGTCTATCCTATCACCAAGGACCAAATTTAACACAGTGATCAGTGGGGTTTTAAAGTTGAAAGAGATGAAAATTATGTTTGAATTTATTACAGCAGTACTTTTTTGGATCTAGCTTTGTTATTTATTTTTGCTTATACAACAATGATAAAAATATATGTGACAATATACCTTAAGAAAGAGAAAAGATTAAAGTCATTGGTCATGTTGGTCCTATGGGTAAAAGGGGTACCCTACTCTTAGTGTACTCAACTTTATTTTATGTTTTATTATGGTACCTCTTCTAAGGATGCTAGACTTGTGTTTTAAAATGTGAACCGTGATCTCCAACCGTGAAATGTGAACCTAAACCATAAATGCTCTCTCTCTCTCTCTCTCTCTCAAGGTATGTCTTCTGACATCGTGTCCTAACAGTGACAAGAGCTGACTCAAAATGTTTTAGTATAAGGCAGATCCAAACCAGATGTATCTAGCATTACTATTGTTCTTTAATTATTGTTTATTAGTTAAACTTCATTTCAATTTTATTATTGTTTATGTTTTGTACATTGGAATTGATAACTCATCTCAAGGACCAACTTTATCGTAGTGACTAGTGGAGTGTTAAAGTTGAAAGAGATGAAAATTATGTTTGAATTTATTGCAATACCTTTATTGTGTGTGGTACCTTGACAACTTTTGGTATGATGACTTAACCTTATTAATTTTATTGTTTTATTACTATGTGACCACATGACCTAATTTGGTACCCTACTCTAAGTGTACTCAACTTTATTTTATGATTTATTATGGTAACCACCCTAAAACCTAGGGATTCTTAAGTGACCATTCTACAAGACTTGCCAAGTTTATATATTATGTTCATAACTTAACTCTTAAATTATCTTGGGATGAAGGGAGTATAGATCTGATTTTTGGTGGATGCATAGTGTTATTCCTACTGTAAAGTTGAGTGAATTGGAATTGATAACTCATCTCAAGGACCAACTTTAACGCAATGAACAATGGAGTGTTAAAGTTGAAAGAGATGAAAATTATGTTTGAATTTATTACAACAGTACTTTTTTGGATCTAACTTTGTATCAGAGTCATAAATTCTTCTTTAGGTACTAGGCTCCACATTTGTTACCTAACTATTCATGGAAAACAATAACCATAAACCTCACTATTGATTCAAGACACACTTCATGAGAAATACATAAGTGAGATGTAATCTTGAATGATGTTTCCCATGGTGCAGGCAGAATCAAACAAGTATTTGTCATATGTGTCTTCCTCGAGAGAGGGGAGTTTGGGAAGAAAAGAGGGAAGTGAGACATCCAGAACGTCTACAACATGTATATCAACTAAATGTCAAAAGATCAAAAGAAAAATCCAAAAATGCATGCAGTTTTTTCTTGTTGAAGGGAGGTCATGTTCTTATGATGATGAGACCATGGGCGACATCGAGGTTCCCTTGAGGTACACACATATAGTGAAACAATGGGTACCCAAGGATCTTCCTCAAATAAACACAATTTTTTGTGTGAATGAGAGGATATATCGAATTGCACCATTTTCATGACATGGTTTGGGGTTGTTTTGCATGGATGGCGTAATGGTCGGTTATGAGAGATGTATTGAATTGATGGAGTATGTTGGACCTTGTTACAAATACATAGATTGGATGTGATTGGTACAATATACAAGAAGTATGCACATATATGGATTGTCTACAAATTATTTACAGCTGAAAGACAAGGATCAAAATAAAGGAGTGACGTTGTACATTGATGGAAGGACAAATGCTACAGGGAATATTATGGGGTTTATAAATAGTACAAAACCAGGGTCTACACTTAAGTTGTTGAATTTGTGAACCTATTGATCTACATGAAAATGAGAGAAACTGTGGTGTGGATTATGTAGTGGAATCTCAAGAACAATGTACACTGAACAAGACAATTTTGAGACAAATTTGATAAGTATTGATTAGTAAATTACAACATTAATCTTCATTAATTCAGTAATAACACACTATTACAATAAGGATAATTTGAATCATGTGGATAGGATTTGAATTTACCAACTCAATCCGACTGAATAGCTAACTAGGAGTGTCTAAATCACTGAACAGGAGCCACTAGTCTAATTCTTGATGTCTAAATCAGTCTGACAATCAGTTAAACTAATTAAACTGATGAGGTAGGTGGAAAAAGGCACCACTTCCCCATGCAGCCATGCAAAACTGGTGCTAGACTGACTGAGAGTGATCTAACTGAAAGTAACTGGAGTTTGACTTAGTATAACTGCCTACCTACCACAACCAACTGATGGAGGCTATTGGTGGCACTCATAGTGGTCTCCTATAATGTAGGGATTGGTCTTAGAGGCACATAAACTCATACATGAACATGTAGTAAGTGGAATTTAACATATGTATGTGTTCCCCACACTCTAGTACAATAATAATGTCCCCCTAGGTTAGGCAAGATGATCAAATAGACTAAATATGGACAAGGGAGGATTATTTAATCCTAACTTGGACAACTTGGGCCGTGGAAACTAGGCCAAAAGTCACCCATACAATCTAAAAGAAATAAAATTTGCATAATAAACTAAGGGAAATGGGGAAAACCTCATGGGAAACCCCCCCCCCCTCAAAATAAGCAGTGAATCAGGAAAACAAGCTATACTTAAGAGGAAAATTTCCTCTTTGGGTAAAAACTTGTAAAATTTTGTTGCAATTTGCAGCTATGTGGAGAAGCAATGCAATAGCTTGGTTCTTCTATGCATCAACATCCTGAGACTGTGCAAGTGAACCTCTCAATTTTCTTATGATATGATGAATGTCCTTTGTGTTTCTTCTTTCTAGAGGAGGAATGGAATGATCAATTTTGTTCTTCGGTGGGCCAAATTGGTAATCATTTGCTATCATCAAGTAACATTTCTTTGGAAGTTTGTTGCACCACTTTGTAGATAATGAAGCTGTGTGAGAGAGTGAAACATGTTCATTGTGATACTAGGACCTTGTTCTCCTTCTGTCTTCTGGATTCCCAGCACCATCCCTAACTGCTTCACTGAGCTTTTGGGCCCATTTAGGCTTAGGCCACTTATTTGGAATGTGAGCTAGATCTGGATCTAAATTCTGATAAGGTACAGCCTCAATACCAAGATCATGTTGATCTTATTCCTCTTCATCTAAATCTGAAAAAATAAGACAAAATATCATCATTAATTGGAAATGAAAGATTATTTATACCTCCTTTTGCTTCAGATTGTGGCGGATCAAGCAACTGATCTTCTTCAAACTAAACACTTCGCTCCATAGAGCACTTCCTAGTTGCAATCCCCATCAATTTATATGCTTTTGCATTCTCAGCATATCCCAACAGTATGCATTCACTACTCTGGGCTTGGAAGGACTTTATCTTGTCCATATGTATTCTGGCCCAAGCTTTGGAACCAAAGACTCTCAAGTGAGAAACATCAGACTTATGCCCATGCAATGCTTTGAATGGAGTTTCCCTAATCATAGATTTGTGAGGCACTCTATTCTTTATGTATGAAGCATAGTTTACACCTTTATCCCAAAGAGAAGGAGGAATATTCTTGGCTTGGAGAAGGCATGATGGCATCTCCTTCAATGATCTATTTTTCCTCTCAGCCACACCATTCTGTTGTGGTGTGTATGGAACTGAGTGTTCCATTTGAATCCCCTCTAATTCACAATACTGCTAAAAATATCTTTCAATGTATTCACCTCCATTATCTGATCTAATGGACTTGATCTTCTTTCCAAAACTACTTTTAATCAAGGCTGTAAAAACTTTAAAAATTTTGAATACCTTTGATTTCTGTTTCATAAAATATACCCAGCAAAACCTTGAACAATCATCAATAAAAGTAAGGAAATACTTGGAACCATTGTTTGGTGTTGTAGGCATAGGTCCTTAAACATCACTATGTATCACATCAAGTATAGAGGTAGCACTATTTTCCTTCCCAGCTTCATACCTCTTCTCTAGATGCTTACCTACCAAGCAACCATGACATACTCCATCTGAAGTTTGGAGGAGAGGCAAGCCTTCAACCATTTTGTCATTGTGGAGTTGCTGGAGATATTTGAAATTAAGATTCCCAAATATCTCATGCCACAACTTGTTGGTATTATTGGCATGAGTTAATAGAGTTGTTGGATGTGAAGTAGACAGGAAATGGGAACTCATATGCCTTTGAGGCATGGTTAGAAAACCCTTTCACTATGACATTTCCAATAGTTTTTTCAGTGATTTCCATTGATTCAGATTTGAATGTAACTCTATTGGGAAATCCCATATGAGTCATCTGATAAACAAACAACAAATTTGCTGCAAGAGAGGACACATAGAGAACATTATTGAACTCACCATGCTAGATTTTAATAGAACCTCTCCCAACAACTGGGATTTGGGAGTCATATCCCATGTGAATTCTAGGTCCTCCTGATAGAGTGAGAGTGGTGAAGGATTCCTTGGAGGCAACCATGTGGTTGGAAGCTCCATAATCTATCAAGTAAGCTTTAAACTAAGTGAGGCCTGCCTTTAAGGCATGACATCTCTCATGATATTCTTTCGGTTGTCCAACATCAGACTTCTTTGCTCCTTGTGGGAGAGCAATATTGTTATGTTAAAGGAGTGTTGACAGTTGGTTGATTGTCTTCTTCATGCACTGGCTCTCTGGATGAAATCCTCTCATACAGTATGGACACTTAGTCTTCTTGAAATTCTCCTTTTTCTTGGAACGTGAGGCTCCATCGGAATAATCAATGACACAGTGGCTTTGGGATCCTTCCCTTCGTGCTTCCCTCTTGCTTACACATTGTTTGAGTCTGTCATCAAGAGTGCTTGATTATTGGAGGTTTGAATCACTCCCATTTGAACCAATTTATCTTGCTCTTGTATTAAGGACTCAACAAAAGCATCTTCCAATTGGAGATTTAAGATCTTCCTAAATGGAATGTAGAGACAAAGATCGAGTAATCATATCCAAGATTGATCAGTATAGACAACTCAAGTTGCTTATCTCTCCTCTCCAATACACATTGTTTGCATTATAGTACTAGTGACTTGTATTTTGTGAAGAGTTGCTGAATAGATTCGAAACTGCTGGGTTGTAGAGATATGAGCTCATTCTCCAATATGTGCCCTCAAAACTCATCTTGTTTTCCAAACAAAGATTCAAGCTTCTCCCAATATTCCTTCGGATTCCTTAGTCCCTCAAGGTAGAACAAAAGATCCCAGGAGATATGGGTGCACATGAAGTTGAAGGCCTTATCAAGCGGATTCAAAAATTTGTTCTTCTCAACATGTTGTAGGGGCTCAGTTTCTCTGCCCATAGTCATCCTATACAGGCCAAGCTTGCGCAAGGACACCTTCATATCTTCCCTCCAATCAATGTAGTTGAAGGGTGTAAGGATTCGAGGTACGAGAGTTGAAGAATCCATCTTTTTGTATGCTGAAATAGACAATTCCTCAAGAAGCTACGTAGATACCTACAAAAACACTGCAAAAACCAAATTCAATTCACAATCATGTCAGTTTCAAGCCTTTCCACCTCGACATGTACACTTTGTCAGAGTCTATCACACATGTAGAGACTTCTCTGGATGAATTCAGAGTTAACAAGGCAAAAATTGCAGGATTTATGTGGAAACTCAATTGCTTTTGGTGTATAATGGAGGCCACACAAGACTTGCTTCTAGCATGAACAAGGCTATGATACCATGTTGAATTTGTGAACCTATTGATCTACAGGAAAATGAGAGCAATTGTGAAGTGGAATCTCAAGAAAAATGTACACTAAACAAGACAAATTTGAGACAAATCTGATAAGTATTGATTAGTAAATTACAACATTAATATTCATTAATTCAGTAGTAATGCAACAATGTTACAATAAGGAGAATTCGAATCATGTGGATAGGATTCAAATCTACCAACTCAATTTGACTGAATAGCTAACTAGGAGTGTCTAAATCACTGCATGGGAGCCACTAGTCTAACTCTTGATGTCTAAGTCAGTCTAACAATTAGTTGAACTGGTTAAACCAGTTAAACTGGTGAGATAGGTGGAAAAAGGTGCCACTTCCCCATGCATCGATGCAAAACTGGCACTAGACTGACTGAGAGTGATCTAATTGAAAGTAATTGGAGGTTGACTCAACATAACTGCCTACCTACCACATCCAACTGATGGAGGATGCTGGTGGCACTTAGAGTGGTCTCCTATAATGTAGGGATTGGTCTCAGGGGAACATAAACTCATGCATGAACATGTAGTAAGTGGCAGTTAACCTCTATATGTGTTCCCCACACTCTAGTACAATAGTAATGTCCCCCTAAGTTAGGTAAGATGATCAAATAGACTATATATGGACAATGGAGGATTATTTAATCCTAACATAAGCAACCCAAATTCCTATTTGAAGGGGGTGAAGGAAACTGTGTTTTTGTGTGTGCCATTAAATCAATAGCTACAGGGGAAGAGTTTCTTAATAATTACAATTTGAATTGAATAGATACAAACACGGTCACTATGGGAGTGGTACATCTAATGATTTACCCAACCTTTAATTATCGAATCTAAAATCTTATGTATTTTTTGGTAGTTTATTGTTCTAATTTCGTTAAAATTTTCTATATTTAAAACGTAGGCTAGAAATCGAGGCATCTCCTTAGCAATTGATCAGAGGAGTACACCATCCTTGAGGCAACATGTATACATCATTGTAATTGTACAAATATAATACAAACAAAATGTTTATTTTTTATATCTTTCATGAGTATAATTGTTCACTTTAGATAATGGTATCTATGTTTTTGTTGTAGGGTGTTCATTGGGGTAGCTCCCTACCACTAGTATATTAGAGAGTACCTGCCTCGAGGCAGCATGTATACCTCATTGCTATTTTACTACTATAATATGCACAATATGTTTTATTGTTATTTATTTTCATTAGTATATTGGTTTCATTTATATAATGAATTATGTAATTTTCATCACATACAAATGATCAGGGCATCTCCCCAACAATTCATCAGAGGAGTATAACATCCTCACAACACAAGGTAATCCTCATTGTAATTTTACTACTATAATATGCGCAATATGAGAAATTATTATTTATTGTTCATGAGTATATTGGGTTCATTTCGATATTGAATTATGTAGTTTTCTTCACAGGTAAGTGATTAGGTTTTTTTCGTGAGTACACTGCTTTCTTTTCGATAATGTTTTATACAATTAATTGTTACAGGGAAGTGATTGGGTCAAGTCCCCAACTGTTAGTTAGATGAGTATATGCTCCTCGAGTCAACATGTATACCTATTTCTAATTGCACAAATATAATATGACCAATATGTTTTTGATGTTAGGTATTTTTCTTGTGTATATTGTTTTCATTATGATAATGTTTTCTACAATTTGATTATAGGGTGATGATCAAGGAAAGGTCCCAGCTGTGGAGCAGATGCACAGCAGATGATGCCATCCTCAAGGCAGCAGGTATACGTAATTGTAAATTTTGAAATCAAACATGAGCAATATGTTTTTTTATTATGTTGTTTTCCTCAGTATATTGCTTTCATTTTAGTAATGTTTTATATATTTTTGTTGCAGGCTACTAATTCAATATTTGATCTAGCATCAGATAAATCAATTGATATTGATGTGGATGAGATCATACGTGATGCTAACATTGAATCTTCTCTAGACCCAATTAAAATGATATAGAAGACCTTAAACAAAATTAATGAGGATATCCTTCGTCTGCTATTCATTTCACTACAGATAAACGAGATTAAAGCAAAGGTTGTTGTTTTGGTGAAGAAATCTAAGGCCTTGAAAGTAAGTTGCAAGAACTTGAATTAGAAGATAAATTCATTTATGATTTTATAATTTGTACTTGTATATGATCGTGAACTAACAATTTGTTTGTATCTAAAGGATTTTTTGCACCCACACACTAGTGATGAGGGTGGTATTGGTATCAGTGATGCTCATGGATAGTCCTCACACGAGCATATAAGTCCACCTGCATCGCATGTGTCATTGTTGTCGACTGAACAATCGACGACACACTCTGTGACACTCCTGATGCCAGATGTGAGTGCACCCATTAGCGGTCGGCGCACACCAAATGGTACAGAACAAGGGATCGATGGAAAGATTAGCAATGATAATTATCAAGTAGTATTTCTTGGATCTTCCCATGTCACTAGCATGGGTACACTGGAGACAACATTTTTGGCAGACGAAAATCTTTTTCCCATAAAGATAGAGAAGATCTCAGGTATTTATACATTGTTTAACTTATTGTTTATAATTTGATTGTAATATTATAAAAAAACACAATTTTATAACTAATGATGACATGATCATCTTGCAGGAAATGATCTTTTTTATAAATATCTAAATGATCTCTCATTGGAGATCTTTGGGCCCACCATCCGCAGAAGGTGGGATAAACAAACAATAAATTTAAAAGATGAGCTCACTAATCATTTGGTTGGCATGTTCACACTACAACAAATTTGACTTTTAGGGGGGGTTGTCTTTCGCCTCCAAAAGTCACTTTTGGGGGTGGTTTTGGATTTGGAGGCAGTCTTTACAAAAACGCCCCTAATAGCATCGATGCTAAAATTTTTGAATTTTAGGGCGATTTTGGAAGAGATCAAAATCGCTCCTAAAAGTGACTTTTGGGGACAATTCTAACCCCCCCAAAAAGTGAGTTTTAAGGGTAGTTCTAAACCCCCCTCATAGACACCTATGGGGGTGGTTACAAACCCCCCTCATAGGTACCTACGGTGGCAGTTTCAAACCCCCCATGGTAGGTTCCAATAAGGGCGGTTATAAACCCCCCCAAAACTCCATCTTACAAACCTTTGGGGGCGGTCTTAACAATCCCCCCCTCCCTAATAGCACTGACACTAAAAGTTTGGACTTTTAAGGGAGGTTCTGGAAGAGAACAAAACCGACGCTAAAAGTGACTTTTGGGGGTAGTTCAGAACCCCCCCTAAAAGTATTTATTACAAAACTTTGGGGTTGGTTCAAAAACACCCCTAAAAGTCTATTACAAAACTTTGGGGGTGCTTATAAACCCCCCTCGTAGGTACCTACAAAGGTAGTTCTAAACTCCCCCCTAAAACTCTTTACAAATCTTTGGGGGTGGTTATGAACCCCCCTCATATAAACTTACATGGGGGGTTTTGAACCCTCCTCGTTGTAGCATACAAGGGTAGTTTTGAACCCCCCTCGTAGTGACATATGAAGTCAGTTTAGAACCCCCCTCGTACCAACATACAAAAATGGTTTGAAACCCCCCCTATAGCCATAATAAATCATAACAAAATATATTTTATTAAAAATATCAATATTGCAATATCATTAGGGCATGAAGGAATCAAACCTTCAACCTCATGCTTGTAAAGTAGATGCTCTTCCATTGAGCTAGAACCCTTTAAGAATTGGGGAAAGGAGCAATATTAACACCAAGACTGCATCATTTGTAATTCCAAGAAAAGACTAGGAATCCCAACATTGTTTCTTACTCGAGAGACCTAAGAAAGTAGTCTAAATGAAGGAGCATAGAGCCAAATAAGGATGCCTCTTATGACTTGTATCTGAGTCAACAAAAGATATACCATTTGTTTAAAGGAGGCAATTTGCATCCAACCTAACCAACGAAATAGTTAGTGAAAAATGTGTCCAAGCAAACAAAGTCTCCATTAACTAAACCTTGCTCAACACTTACAGAGAAAAGAGAATCATCGACAAAGTTATTATTAGCCTTTTCAAAACCATTTGGGAGTTGAATGCCTCAAATCTACAATACAAGTAGGCAAAAACAAATATAGATAAAGAGTTTGCGACCTAATAAATTGATTGATGCAAAATAAACTATGGGGATAAGGTAGAATCTATTACTTGTAGCCATCTGGGATTGAAATCTTCAAGTGCTTCAGATCAAGTTGCACATCTGGAATTATAACGATCTTCCTTTTTCTAGGCAACTGACTATTGTTAGATACTTTCTTCATGCTTCCCATGTCTATTATTCTCCTTGTTGGTTCCCCATTAAGACCTAATTTCAATGGTTAGAATAAAATTTGCAATTATAGTTGTGGTCTAAGTATGGTTAGAGGGGTCTTCCATTGGTACCTTGTGATGTTTTCATTATGCCCAAGGATGAAGGGAGCCTTGGCCATTTGATTAATGTCATGACTTAGGGCAATATTCTTGCAGCTAAGTGGCTAGTGCAATGCTTGAGGGTTATGCTCCTTGGAAGATTTTTTTTCAACATCGGGTGATGTCTACTTAGTGTTTTAGTCATCTTACTATTGTGTTACTACTTCTTAATGTAGATGAAAGCTAGGAAAATTCCTAGATCTGATGTTTAATGCTGCTTTCATGCCCAAAATTTGAAAATGATGTGGTTTCATTGTTGATTTAACCCATAGAACCGCCCATATTTGAAAGAGATGTTGGTCTATTGCTATTTGATGGTTAAACAAGGCAGGAACATTCCCAGGTTGACCAAGTGCTAAGAAATGCTTCTCTTGTTACCAACAATCAAGCCCATTTAGCTTCTTAAGCCATTTGCAAAACCTTAGCAAGTATTGTGCCTTATGAACTATTCAATTAGAGCTTCCTTGTTTCTTTTTATATAAGTATTGAGGGGATTTTGCAACCCAAAATATGATATATCATTTTTGGGATTATCTACAAGTGTAAGTCATTAATCAATGGCCCATATCCCATAAGTATAGCTCCAGCTAGCCAATTTCTCATGGTTGTGCGAAAAACTCCACAATCAAGCATGCTTGATCCAAAAGGAGTCTTGGGATGGGTGACCTCCTAAGAAGGATTGGTTACTAAGTGCAAGTCATGGAGAGGGTGATTGATGCCATATAATTCATTTTGCTAGTCTTAATCGACCACTTCTTCATCCCCGTGATCATTTCACCCAATGCAACGAGTGCTAAGTTGACTATTCAAAACCATGAGACATTGGTCAAAGTTGCAACTATACTTGGGATATGTGTATAGATTAATGACTTTAACTACACAGATAATCACAAAAAATATTTATTATGACTCATTTTTGAAGCCCAAGAGAATTCAAAATGTAAATTATGTTTATGCTGAATAAAAATTACAATCTTTTCCTTGGAAAACAATCATATAAAATTGTAAAGTAGTTAGTACTATAGTAGCAAAATTGGAAAACCATAGCAATAAGAATTGTGTGCACATGCATGGTGATGGATAATGTGAATGAAGGTCCAGTGTACAACATGAATTGTGAACATAGGGGCTAAATAATGTATTTTTGTGTGGTGAGGAGCTGTGTGGAAGTGGACTTATCGCGAAGCAGTAAGAATATGTATCTTCATCAACATCAATAGTTGAGGCTTGGAGATTTCTCTCATGGTTTTGGAAACTTTTCATTAACAAACTTCAAGAGTTCATTTTCTTCTAATATGAGGAGAACCCTAGAATTCCAAGAGCTGAAGTTTGAAATCCCCATCAAGTTTATATTCAACGTTCATCCCAATCATCTTGACTGCAGATTGAAACTGATTTAGAAAACCCTAGCAGGAGTTAGGTCAAAAAATGAAGTTTGGATTCTTGTAAATTTGACTTCATAGATAAATGCGCCCTCTTAGGGAAAGTAGAATAGACCTTCTTTTCTCCCAGATCTGTGGGGAAAACAACTCAAAACTGGAAACCCTAGTTTTCGATTCCGGTAGAGAATAGGTCAAAAATGAAAATTTTCGGATTTGAAATATGCTTCCACAGATAGATGTGCCCTCCTAAGGTGAGTTGAATAATGCTAAGGTCGAACCTAAATAGTGGATAGAAGGGATAAAAACATGGATCCCTAGTTCTTGACCCCAACAGAAATTAGGTTGAAAAATTTAAAATTCTTCAAACTGGATTTTGCCTCCACAGATAAGTGCGCCTCTTAGGGTGAATTCCAATATGCTATCTTCAAGATGAAACAGGGGTTGCAACACTCCAAAGTATGGGGCCCTAGTTTTTGCCAATGGATTCTTTTAGCACTGCTAAGATACCATCTTAAAATTCATAGATATAGTAGTATAATTCAATTGCATATAATAACCAATATCACTAAAAGAATTACCAAGCACATAAACAATAGACACAAAGATTTGATATGGGAAACCACAAAGGGAGAAAACATAGCAACCTTTTAATATAGATAATTAGTTCAGAGATCAATGTACATCGAGACACATATGTAGTAGAAGGATAAACCCTAAGAATATAAGAGCAAACTTCTTCCAAAGATAGCAACCCATAAAAGTATCTTCTACTAGTTGGAGCGAATTTGTACTTGAGTAGGCTGAAATTGTTTAATGAGAAATGAGTGAGGGCACCCTCTATTTATACTCTTTTATGGTTGATTTTTCCACTAATCGAGCCAACTTTATTGGGGGTAGATTTACCCAATGTTGGGGCAGTTTTACTGGGTGACTGGGGCAGTTTTACCTAATGCTTTCTATGGGGCCGACTTGATTGTTTTCACTTGAATTCTTTTAGGGTTTTATATGATCAATTACAATATGAATATTCCCTGAAGGAACTACAAAAAGAATATCTTCCGAAGTTACATAATCTTCAACAACTTTTGCCTCTTGGTTGCTTCCCTTTTATACTTCTCGAAGCCTTTTAACTGAATCCTTTAATTGGACATTCCCATTCCGTTACCCAAGGCAACGTGGACCCCTCTTTGCAACAACATAACCAATGAGGCCCCTTTGATTGCAAAGTGGACACAATTATCGTGCATGGTCTAGTTGACCGTGCCGACAACTATAACTAGTTTTGCTAGTGCTGACTTAGTCCATCTTCTTGGTTCACAACTCTTGCACTTTGTGCCAACCTTAGTTGATTGTTCAACCTCTTCTCCGTTGAAACCTTTGTTGTGATTTTGATTATCCAAGTGTGTTTGTTTAGCTCTGTCATGTTGCTACTCTGGTCTATTGTGCATGCCTGTGATGATCGGACAGGGTGCCTTGTGCGCTTTGGCGTCCCGATCGTTCAACACTTCCAATTGGCCAAATGTTGCACTCTTTACTTCTTGCTCAAATGCGTCTGCTAACTCCCAATGCTAACCTCTGCCCATCATGCCTCCTAATGTTGATCGAGCAAAACATATGCTCTTGTTGAAGTATCGTTAGGCATTGATTGCATTACACATGCCTCGTCACTCTACTAGGAACTTGTGCTGATGCTAACCTTCGACTACCAACTACTACACCAAGTTTGATCCATTGGAATGACTCATGCATGAGGATTTTGAGTATTTGCCAAAAGATAGGTATGTTACACATGGATTCAAATGGTTGCATTCTATTTGGGATATGAGCACTAAAAAGCACAAACAGTTTCTCCTATCAAATTGAAAAGGTCTTTGCCATGTTGGATTTAACAAATGTTAAAAGCCAAGGTAGTGTTGGATTTGACTAAGGGTAGATAACGATAACGTTCTTTAACGTTCGATTTAGGATGAGTAGCATAAATCACAAACACTTTCCCATTAAAATCTAGACTAACAAAGCTACAATGCTAAGGATATGTTGCCACCATTTGATTTGACAAAGGGTAGACAACCATGCCAACGTTCAATAGACGATAAATATTTCAACAAAAAAAAGCAATGATGATGAGGAACCAAAACTTAGAAAAAAACTTTATCGACATAAACATAAAAACGAAAATATTTGAATTTGAATTAATTATTTTATATTATTTTCAATTTATATATCAGATAGAAACGAAAATATTTGAATTTGAATTCATTTTATTTTGTATTATTTTTCAATTTATATATACAATTATATGTTTGAATCACCTTCTATCCTATTTCAACTACATTCTTATCCGCATGCCTCTTCGCCTCACGATTATTGGTCCCCTATTTTACTAAAAGATTGGGCGACACAGAATTTAAAGATTGAATTATGAATATTTTTGGGTATAATATCAGGATACGAATTCGGATAAGGTGTCACGCACCACAGAGCTAAAGTCAGGACAACACCAGTTCAATTCCACTCCGATCCTACTGAATGGAACAACTATAACTGAATCGAATTGAATTTATCAGTTAAGGGTAAGGGCAATGGTAGTAGCAGCAACAGCAACCACGGCCACTCTGACAGGCCATGGAGCCATTCACACATCCCTATTACTCAGAGAATCCACAACTACCAGATTCTGCATTGGACGGGCTTCATTACCTTCTTCATGCAAAGGCCATGAGAAGAGCAGTGCCTTAATCTGCTCTTCCAGCAAAATCAATGCCAGGTCCACAGCACCCATTAAAGCAGTCGCAAAAGAAGCACAGTTGGATTCTACCGAAACAGATCAAAATGTGAGTCCTAATACTTTTTTGTTATGCTGAATCATTGAAATTTTTGAAGGGGCTATGTCTCCTAAAACCTAAAACCTAAAACCCTGATCTTAGGTATTGAAGGATTTATGTATTAAACGTGGATACCACACAGAAGAAGCCCAAGCAGTCCTATGCTAATATTTATTTTTATTTTTTTACTCAATAAATAAAATAAATAATGCATTTTTGGGAGGGGGACAGATTAATGCCACCAAAACCCATAATTGGTAAACTCTAATCTCAGGGCTTAAAGCTTTTGTGTATATTTGCATCGCTGAAGAGTTGAACAAGTGTTCACCTGTTGTTTGTTTTCACTGCCAGTAATTCACTTTTTTAGTGAGGGTTGAATATCATAAAGTCTGAACCCTGAAAACACTAAACTGAGGGTTCGGAGCATTTTTGTGTATCACACAGAGGAAGACCAAGTACCACTATCTGGTTGCCAATGCCAAGTTTATGCTGGATGAAGAGGAGCATTTCAAGGAGCTCATGTGTGAGAGGCTGAGATACTATGGGGAGCGTAACAAGGAAGTGGATTTTTGGCTTGTGATTGAGCCTAAGTTCCTGGACAAGTTCCCTGACGTGACCAAGCGGCTTGGGCGACCTGCTGTGGCCCTTGTATCTACTAATGGCACCTGGATCACGTAAGTTTTCTGAAAATAATGTCGTTTTATCATAGTTTGTTGCATGCGTGGGTTTTCTGGTCTTTGATTTCCCTGTTGTTTATTTTGTCATTGTTGCTGGATCATGGGAAGGGTTTGGCGCTGGCATTGGATTTTGAGACCACTTGACCAGTGTCTACTTCCAAAACTCGTGACATCATTTAATAACATGAAAATAGATGAAATGATATAGACTTTATCTGTGCATTGTGGCCATGCAGTTTATATTCGGAAGTTAAAATTAAATTCTAACAGGAGCACTATTTACAAAAGAGGATGCTCGCAGGTCCACAAGCAGTTCCTTCTCTGCACAAATCTATTGAAGGGATATATAAAGGAGCAGCTTATGAACTGGGACACATGAACTGCCTCATAATTTAATTAAAATTGCAATTTCAAACTCCAAATGATCAATCTAATATGCAGAGTGTTAATGCCTCATCAATTACTTTATTTGGTAGCAATTGTGGCAGAATGTGTTTAACTGGTTTCTTAAACAACAAACAGCAGACTGAGTTAGTGACCTAAAGAGGAGATTAAAATCAAAGCAGCATATACCTTCAACAATAGCAATTGAACTGAGACATTTTTTCCAACAAAAATTGTGATTTCTCTTCAAACCGAGAATGGAAATTGCATTTCTTAGGTGCTATAACATTTTGAAAACAGAACTGGTTCCAGTAAAAACTAGGCCCCTTCTATTCAAAATTCCTTGCGTAAAGCTGTTATATACCATCAAACAGATCTGTTAACAGTCCTTTTACAGTTTCAGGCTTTTACATCATATAAAAGTTTAAAACCACAAAATAACAAAATCGATCTATTCCATCACTGTCTTCAGACACTCCTTCCAGATAAACATCAGATGCAAGGCTAAAAAACCCTTGATCTTCATCAAAATAAAGGAAACAGAAGCATGATAAACAGGTCAGAAACTGATCAGCACAGTAACAGAGACTCCATCTCTGATTTTCTCCACACCCATGGACCCCCCCTGCCAACTGTTGACCTTCTTTTCATAGTGTGTCCACTTCCTCATTCAATTCCCTGAATATATGAGTAAAGGAAATTCTTTCAAAGGTGGGGCTGCTATCTCATGTAACTGATCTCCAATACGTCTGAGTAGGATATTATGTAATTGAACTCTTCTTCATCCAGTTTATGAAAGAGAGGTGTTGCCAAAAATCTGAATGTGTTTGACACTCTTTTATAGTGCACGATTAAGCAGTAATCTCGAAGCCATAAGCTCTGCATAGTTATTGGTGTTGAATTTTTAACTACTTTCATAACATGGTAATTATGAGTGCATTTTTAAAAATTATCTTTAACATAATTACACATGAAAGTATCAACCATATTAATTACTCATGAGCAGTATGATATCAACCAATTGTAACAATAAACTAAATAGAGCAGAAAGTAAACACATCACATCATAAGAGACATGCACAGTAGACACCATGTTTTACCCTGGGAAAACCCTCTCTCCTTCCGAGGGAAAAACCCAACAACCTTTCTTATGATAGATTCATTAATAGAAGAGCAAGTATACATATTAAACCCTTCTCAGATGAGGGTAAACAAACAGAGAGACCAAGTACTTATCTTTTCAGCTGATGTAAGCCCTGTTAAAAAATGACATCAGCCCTGATGTTGATGTCAGCCTTAAGCTGAGATGATGATAGCCCTGAGAGAACAAGATTTGCCTATAAGCTGTTTATAAATACCCAAATCTGCTGATAGAAGCCACTGTAACAACATCAAACTCATAAGCCTCCAATCTGCTGAGCTGAAGGACAAAAGAGACAAAAAATTAAACCCACTGTGATCACTGAAGGCTGCTGTAGGTGATGTCATCCCTAAACTTGATGACGTCATTCCTGTAGCAAACAATGGCAGCCTGATTCTTGCTGAAAACTGATAGCAACACTGTATCTAAGGTTTGATCTGAATCATAGCAGCCCTTTAGGGCCTTATCTGTCTCATAGTAGCTCTGTTAGGGCTTGTCATACCCACAACAGCCCTCGTTAGGGCTCCAACTGTCCACGGCTTCCCTCCTAGTGTTCTAGTAGCCTCTTCTAGATCTATAGTATACCTTGCCTGCCCCTTCTAGACCTATAGTAGACCTTGCCTGCCCCTTCTAGACCTATAGTAGACCTCAATAGCCTCAAAGAAACCCTTGGCAGCCTTCTTAGGAGGTAGCAGCCCTGTTTAGGGCTTGAACTTTCTCACAACAGCCCTGTTTAGGGCCTTAACTGACAACAGAAGCCATGCTGAAACCCTTGGTATCCTTTCAAAGGGGATGACAACTCTTCTAGGGCCGAGTCTGAGCCACGGTAACCCTGTTAGGGCTGTAGCACACCCTTGGTGTCCTCATGGTAGCCCTGTTTAGGGCTTTAACTGTCACAACAACCCTTCTAGAACTGTGGCAGATCCTTGGTGGCCCCTCTGTAACCCTCGGCACTTTCAAAGAATAGAGAAACAAACTTGTAGATGTGAAGACGTCAACCCTCTAGGGTTTGAGACAAACTTTTGATAGCCACAAGAAGAGAAGACAGCCTTACAGATGATCCAAACCCTTAGAGAAAAAATTGAGACAAAGAAGATAACCACCAGCTGAATATACCCCCACGAATTCTAGGACAGAAGTGATTTATTGATGAATGAGTGAGTTGATGTGTTGAGAGTGTTCCATATTTATAATCTATCATTGGGTGACTTCCATAAGTCAAGGAGGCCAAAATAATAATATAAAATACATTGGTTGGGGCTTTTTAATTCCATTGTGGGCTTTTAACATTGGTACATTAGTTGTGGTCTTTTATTATTTTATTTTTCACTTTTAATCCTCCATTAGGGATCTTGAATTTTTATCTTGGGCCTTTTGATCCTTTATTAGGGCTATATACCCACAACTTCTTGGTCCACACGTGCCAATTCAAGTGCATCATTATATACAAGGAAGATTATTCTTTGACTATCTTAGAAGCAACATTAAAAATCTCCTCTTCTAATATCTCATGAAGGCTTAAACTCTAGCCTCTCTTGGTCTTCATGGTCCACATGTGTCCTTAGGGTCTTTCATTAGGTACTTTACATTGGGTCCTCTATGGTCAACTTGTCTTCCTGAATCTTCATAAGAAAGGTCTTCTCATGTTGATGTAGTCTCCTCCTGGAGGAGATCAAGTAACATCAACATCCTAGTCCCTGACTAGGTCCTCAGCCATAGGTTGATGCCAATCCCCTGGAGAATGGCTCTTGATGCTGCCTAGAAATCAACATTCCCTCTCAGTGAGAGAGGCATTCTTTGTCAAGCAATCTCCAAACGCTTTAACGAAAGACAACTCAAGGAAGTAGCTCGAGTCACCACAGACACATTGATGCATCTCATGAGTCATCAATGTCTCGGTAATAGACCAGGTACCTTAGCTCTAGGCTACATCCATTCTCCCAGAGAATGGTACTCGATGATGTAATCATCTCTAGATAATGTGATCATCACGTTCTCCCCACTAACACCATGGCCATATGTTAGTTACTCCAACAAAGGGTGGCCAATCCCTTGAGGAGGTCCCATAGCTCAACCATCTCGTATGGACAAGGAGAGGAGTATGTCACACATCGTCTTCCTAGACCCAGTCTAGGTCTTCTCATATTGATCTGCATCAACGTCCTGGTTCCTAACTAGGTCCTGGTCCCTGACTAGGTTCTTTAGCCCCAAGCTGAAGGTGATGTTGTTGATTTTTCCTAAGCAGCATCGAGAGCCATTCTCCTGGAGAATGGAGGCACCTGGTCAGTTACTAGGAAATTGAACTAGTCTGGGTATGGGGGGCTTAGCCTAGAGCTGAGGGCCATTCACTGAATGGAGGCACCTGGTCAATTACTAAGAAATTGAACCAGTCTAGGATTGGGGGACTCAGCCTAGGGATGAGGGCCATTCTCCGGGAGAATGGAGGCACTTGGTCAGTTACCAAGTATTTGACATTGAGTCAATTGATGCAGCCTAGGGCTGAGGCACCTAGTCAGTTACCAGGTTATCACCATAAGCCCTAGACCGGGTCTGGGCACGTGATGCATTTCTCTCCTTGATTTATGGGCTATATGACCTTCTCCAGGGATTAGCTACCCTTGGTTGAGAAACCTAGCACCCGAACTTGGTGGCACAAGGAGTTCAAGTTAAAAGCATTAGCGATTCTCCCTATTTATGAAGATGTACTTTGAGTAGACATGAAGGACCCTAGAAGATCACTTACTTTGACCACAAAACACTTGAAGGACCTTCTTACCCTAAGCCTTGGTCCATGAGGAAGACCAAGTGACACATGTCAAATTACAAGAAGACCTTTTGTACCACAAAAGATTAAAGTCAAAAGGGTCAAAGTGGAAAAAGAATAAAACCCTAATGTCAACTCCTAATTATGTGGGACCAACTCAATGTTTGAAAGTCTATAAATAAAATTCTTACAATTCATTTGTACACAAAAAAAATGATCACTTGATTGCTCCCACACTGAGGCAAAATTCGCTGAGGGTGACTAAACTATTTGTGGTTGTGATCTTCTCTCTCTTTGTTGCTGAAGAAATCGTGACTGAGTTTTTCCTTCTTCTTTTGTATCTTACCCTAGTGTGGTGGCTTGGCCAACTAGGGCTTCTCCATACTCTTCACAAAGTAATCAACATTAGCAGCAACAGACCCTAGGGCAACCACTACATGTTGCTTCTCTACACGGGTAGCCCTCATTCATGTTAAAAATCTGACTAAAACATCAACATCTCATTGTGATATTTAGTCAAACACTTTACATGCAAACTAGATTTATGTTCATCAGAGTTATGATTTATTTCAGACTGAAAATGTAAATCTACAGATAACTTGAACATAAATACTCATGCATGCACCCAAATGAATCTAGCTGAAGACACAAATACTCATAAGAACACAGAGAATTTTAGGGCCAAGCCCAGGGCAAAACCCTCACCTCTGTGAAGTAAAACCCAAGAGAAATTTAATTAGAGAGAGAGAGAAGAGACATTTACTGGAGAGATAACATGCTAGAATATACTGAAAAATACACTGAGAAATGTGCAACAGCCAGGAAATAAATACCAGCAATAAATGCTGCTGTACGGCCCTGCTGTATGGCCTTACTTCTTCAGCAAATAACCTTGAAAACCGTGCCAAGATGCAGCCCCTCGATTTCTGTGCACAAACCCTCAAATCAGCAAGTACAATACTCGATTACTGTGCAGCTGTACGGATTCAATCTTTATTGCTGTTGTACGGCCTGTACCTCACTGTACAGCCTACTGTACGGATCCGTACAGTACGGATTTCCCAGGAAAAATAGTGCTGCAAACTCTCTCCTCGATTTCTGTGCCCTAGCAATGCAATCTGATCTCTTCCTCTTCTGAAATGCTTTCTCTCTCTCCCATGTGTGGAGTATTTCCTCTCTCCCACGTGCCCTCTGAAAAATTTCTCTTCCTTGAATGTCTTCCTTGGGTGTGTGTTGTTCTTTTCCCAAAGAGCCATTAAATAAGTGAAATCTCCTTTAGAAACCCTAACTAACTAAAACCCTAACCCTAACTTTATTTCAAGGGTCAAGATTAGATTAGATCTAAGGGTCTTTATTAAATGCACATTAAATGTCACTTTAATCATTTAATGTCATTTATTACATTCATATTATTTAATAAAGTCACTTTCACTTTATAAAAATAAAGTCACTTTTTATAATATAAAGTGAACTTAAGAAAATACAAAAACTATGTCCCCACCAAGACATTACAAAAATGGTGAAGGACCTACTGAGTTACAATAAAAATTAACAATTCACTCACGGGTAGTAGTCTTCTCCATCCGGGCAGCTCACAAACAACCCAACAACAATCTCGGGTAGGAACAGAAGTCTCGGGTAGCAACACAGAGTTCTCAGGCAGCTGCTAGTAAAGTCTGGGCAGCCAAACAGGAGCTCGGGTATCCCTAAACAGAGCTCAGGCAGTTGTATAGGGCTCGGGCAATAGGTTCGAGGCAGTTACAGTACAATCCGGGAAGCAGTAGCAGGTTCAGGCGACAATAACAATAACAGTTTGACTTTCGGGCAGCAGGTACAGAAGTGAATTTCGGGCAGTCTGCAAATTTGGGCAGCAGAAGGAAATTCGGGTAGTTGACCTTCTCTCTCCATGTGGCAGCATTTTGAAAAAGCATCAAATGTGCTAGGGTTTGAAAATTTGTTCAAGCCTAATAGGGCTTGGGAAGTTTGTTTAAACATTCATCTCATAATTCTAAGATAAATTTTTTTCTTCATTTGCAAACTCAGTCATCTCATTTAAGGGGATGAATTACTAGTGCTTTTGGGGTTTTTGTACTTTAAAGGTTTCCCCGTGAAAAACATCTTGTGTTCAATTGTGTGATGTTTGATTTTTTCACTTGTCTTATTGCTATCTATATTACAGTTTGCAAAATTTTAAAGAATACATGCACAAGCTAAAATTCAACATGGTATCAGAGCTTTGCATGTGAAGATTGTAGTAAGAGAGCAGACTATTGTAATCCTTCCTAGACCTTTGGACATTTGCAGACTTAGATAGCTGACTTGTGAAGCAGAGATGGCTACCAACACTTTTAGACCGGAAGAAAGGCTTGAGGGGTCGGCCAACTACAACTCTTGGAAATCTAGGCTTATGGCCACCTTGGAAGAGAATGACCTTGATGACTTGGTTCTCAATGCCACAGAAGAACCTACATCTAATGTTGGGAGAATTGCTTTCAAGAAGAAACAAGCAAAGGCAAGGAGGATCATCTATGACTCGGTCAAGGAGACCTTGATGCCCACCATCACACCATTGAAGACCACCAAAGAATGCTTTGACACCTTGACAAACTTATATGAAAAGAAGGCACCCAGCCAGAAGACAGTACTAAAGAAGAAGCTTCGTACATTAAAGATGAGTAAGGATGAAGGAGTTACCCCCTTCTTCACAAAGATTGCTTAGGTAAGAGACCAACATTCTGCTATTGGTATAATTGTGGATGATGATGATCTTGTACATATTGTATTTGATGGTCTTCCCAGTTCTTGGGAAACCTTTCTGACAGCCGTAAGTGGACGTGAATCCCAGCCAAACTTTGATAGACTTTGGCATGACTGCTTGGACGAAGAGGGAAGAATTCAGAGTAGATCAAATGGCACCAAGGAAGGGGACCTTGCTCTTACAACTAAGACAAGGAAGTTCAAAAAGCCCTTCACTCAGAAAAAGAAGGAAAAGAGACCACAAGGGAAACGTTCAGATGCTCCAAGTTTAGAATGTTTCAATTGTCATAAGATTGGACATTTTGCCAAGGATTGTAGGCAGCCAAAGAGAAGGTTCAAAAGAAGGTTCCAAGCTTCTACAACAAAATAAGAAGAACCCAAGAAGAAGAAGAATGCTAAGTCTTCCAAAGAAGATGAACCAAGAAGGGAATACTACTTGATCTTTGCTCTTTTAGGATCCATCACTAATAGTGCTAACTCTTGGGTAGTAGATAGTAGTGCTTCCAGACATATGACAGGTTTCTGTGAAGCACTTACCAGCTACAGAAAGAAGAAGTTCACTACTCAAGTAGAACTTGGGGAGGACACCACCTACAAGATTGAAGGAGTTGGCTCAACCTCAATCCAACTTGAATTAGGGACTGTTTTGCACACTGAAGACATACTATATGTCCCTGGTTTGAAGAAAAACCTCCTCTTCGTTGCTGGCTTAGAAGACAAGGGCTACAGGGTTCTCTTCATGGACAAGAAATTCCTTCTATGGGCAAAAAATGAGTAGCTAAGCTCAGCTGAACCAACTGGAGTTCGAGAGGGAGGTCTTTACAAAGCAGGTCTTTACAAAGCTTCCGGGAATTCCACACAAGATTTGGTTCACAACAAAGTAGAGACGTAATCTTCCATGAGGAAGTTGTGTTTCCTAAAACAAAAGAGCTTTCAAAGGATGTCAAAGAATCCCCTTTTGAGATTCCATATTCAGAAGTTCAGAGGGAGGAAGAAGAATTTGAGCCTTAAATTCCAGATGTGGCTGAAGAATCTCAAAGGCCGACTGAAGAACTACTTGAGGTATGGAATGATGCTAACAGGTATGGAATGATGCTATGATTGAAGAATATAGTTCAATTATGAAAAATGATGTATGGGAATTTGTTCCCAGACCGACAGAAAAGTCAGTGGTAACATATAGATGGCTCTACAAAATCAAGCATGTTGCTGATGGCAACATTGAAAAGTACAAGGCCAGATTTGTAGCTTGTGGCTTCACTCAAAAGGAAGGCATAGACTATGATGAAACTTTTTCTCCTGTCCCCAGATATACTACCATCAGAACTATCATCTCTCTTGCTGCTGTGTTCAGATGGATGTAAAAACAACCTTCCTCAATGGAAAAATTGATGAGGAAGTCTACATTGAACAACTAGAAGGGTTTGTGACTCATGGGGATAAGTCTCATGTGTGTAAACTGACGAAAGCCTTGTATGGGCTCAAATAGGCCCCGAGAGTTTGGTATGCAAGGATTGATGGCTACCTTTAGAGCTTAGGGTTCTCCAAAAGTACTGTCGATTCCAATTTGTACTTTAAGGTTGTTCATAACCATCACTTGATCCTAGTCTTGTATGTGGATGACTTGTTCTTTACTGGAGAGGAACAACTGATAGCTTAGTGTAAGAGGGAGCTTACCTCTAAATTTGAAATGAAGGATCTTGGTTTGATGCACTATTTTCTTGGCTTAGAGGTCTGGCAAAAGCCAGGTGAGATCTTCCTAACACAAGGGAAGTATGCAGTTGATATCTTGTAGAGGTTTGGGATGCAAGACTGCAAGTCCATGAGCGTACCCATGACAACGAACTTGAAGAAGTTGCGTGACTTAGCCACCGGTTCACAGGATGTGGACTCTACTCTGTATTGACAGATCATTGGATCCTTGATGTATCTCGTGCACACGAGACCAGATATCTGTTACACAGTAAATGCTTTGAGTTAGTTCATGTCCGATCCGAAGCATATACACTGGGTAGCTGCTAAACATGTACTCAGATATGTTCGTGGTACTATCACTTATGGGCTCAGGTATACTTCCAGCAGTGGAGTAATGTTAGTCGGATATGCTGACTCTGATTGGGCTGGCAGTGTAGTAGACTAGAAAAACACTTCAGGTTACTGTTTTAGTATGGGATTGACAATGATCTCTTGGTCCAATAGGAAACAGGGTTTTATAGCTGAGAGTACAGCTGAAGCTGAGTATATTGCTGCTAGTGTTGCCTGCAACGAAGTAGTTTGGCTTAGGAAACTTGTCTTTGACTTGTTCGGTGGAATGCTTAAGTCAATGATTATTCATTGTGATAATCAAAGTTGCATTAAGCTTTCGGAAAACCCGGTGTTTCACGACAGATCGAAACACATTGAAATGAAGTACCACTTCATTAGAGACCTAGTACAGAGAGGCATTCTGAAGCTGCAATACATCCGTACAGATGAACAGATTGCAGATATTTTGACCAAGCCTTTGACATCAACAAAGTTTGTGTACTTTCGTGACAAGCTTGGCATGGCAGAGAATACCTCTCTTGTTGAGAGGGAGTGCTGATTTTTCTTGAGCAGCATTGAGAGACATTCTCTTGGAGAATAGAGGCACCTGGTCAGTTACCAGGAAATTGAACCAGTCTGGGGCTAGGGGGCTCAGCCTAGAGCTGAGGGCCATTCACTGAATGGAGGCACTTGGTCAGTTACCAAGAAATTGAACTAGTCTAGGATTGGGGGACTCAGCCCAGGGCTGAGAGCCATTCTCTAGGAGAATGGAGGCACTTGGTTAGTTACCAAGTATTTGACATTGAGTCAATTGATGCAGTCTAGGGCTAAGGCACCTGGTCGGTTATCGGGTTATCACCATAAGCCTAGACCGGGTCTGGGCACGTGATACACTCCTCTCCTTGATCTATGGGTTATATGACCTTCTCCAGGGATTAACTACCCCTGGTTGAGACACCTAGCACCCGATCTTGGTGGCACAAGGAGTTCGAGTTAAAAGCATTAGTGATTCACCCTATTTATGAAGATGTACTTTGAGTGGGCATGAAGGACCCTAGAAGATCACTTACTTTGACCACAAAACACTTGAAGGACCTTCTTACCCTAAGCCTTGGTCCATGAGGAAGACCAAGTGACACAAGTCAAATTACAAGAAGACCTTTTGTACCACAAAAGATTAAAGTCAAAAGGGTCAAAGTGGAAAAAGAATAAAACCCTAATGTCAGCTCCTAATTATGTGGGACCGACTCAATGTTTGAAAGTCTATAAATAACATTCACCTACAATTCATTTGTACTCAAAAAAAAGGATCACTTGACTTCTCCCACACTGAGGCAAAATTTGCTGAGGGTGACTGAACTATTCGTGGCTGTGATCTTCTCTCTCTTTGCTGTTGAAGAAACAGTGACTGAGATTTTCCTTCTTCTTTTGGATCTTACCCTAGTGTGGTGGCTTGACCAACTGGGGCTTCTCCATACCCTTCATAAAATATTCAGCAGTAGCAGCAGCAGACCCTATGGCAGACACTATAGACTGCTTTTGTACATGGGAAACCCCCATTCACTCACAGGCAGCAGTCTCCTCCATTAGGGCAGCTCACAAATAGCCCAACAAGAATCTTGGGTAAGAACATAAGTCTCAGGCAGCAGCACAGAGGTCTCGGGCAGCTGCCAGTAAAGTCTGGGCATCCAAATAGGAGCTCAGGCAGTTGCCAATAAAGTATGGGCAGCCAAATAGGAGCTCGGGCAGCTCTAAATAGAGCTTGGGCAGCCATAAACAGAGTTGGGGCAGTAGTACAGGGCTCGAGCAACAGGTTTGGGGAAGCTACAGTACAATCTGGGAAATAGTAACAGGTTTAGGCAATAGGTACATAAGTGAATTTCAGGCAGTCTGCAAAATCAGGCAGCAAAAGGAAATTCAGGCAGCTGACCTTCTCTCTCCACGTGGCAGCATTTTGAAAAAGCGTTAAATGTGCTAGGATTTGAAAATTTGTTCAAGCCTACTAGGGCTTGGGAAGTTTGTTTAAACATTCATCTCAGATTTCTGAGATAATTTTTCTTCTTCATCTGCAAACTCAATCATCTCATTTAAGGGATGAATTACTAATGCCTTTGGGGTTTTTGTCCTTTAAAGGTTTCCTCGTGAAAAACATCTTGTGTTCAATTGTGTGATGTTTGATTTTTGCACTTGTCCTATTGCTATCTATATTACAGTTTGTAAAATTTTAAAGAATACATACACATGCTAAAATTCAACATGGTATCAGAGCTTTGCATGTAAAGATTTGTCCTCTATGCTCCCTAAGGAATGCACCCCCAACTATCTTGGATGGTTTGCCCTCCTTGGTCAACTACTGCTCATAGCTTCTTTGATCTCCTGATACCCACAAAAGATAACTGATTTTTGCACACTAAATGTTCTTTTATAAGTCACTGAGAAATTAGGTCATCAAACCCTAATTAGGATTCCAAAACCCTAATTTCTTTTTTGTGCAGAAATCATATTGTTGCATTAAAAAAATGCATGCATGCACTTTTGCATGTAACTGGAAAAAGTGACTTAACTCACTGCATATCTCCGCTGCTGGATCCATGACACCTAGCATAGAGTATCTCACACTCTACCCTCCTGCCTATGCTGATAGAAGTGCCTCTATGCTAGGCAATCCATCCACATGGAGGAAATCCTGAGTTACTCTCAAACTCAACATTATAAAAAACAAACCAACAAAGGCTACAAGTTTTGCATTGTCAAACTTGAAAAATAAAACTAGCAAAATATAATGTAACGATTTACGAATTGAATCTTACAGGGCATTTTCTTCTCCTTGAAACATTTGGTTGAGCTAAATCCAAACATGTCAAATGATTCCTTGTACATATCTTGTTGCATATTGATTTCGTCTTGAATGTTTTGACTGAGGTACATCCTCTAATGCATATCATCGCACTTCTCATCACCTTAGGATCTTTTTGAATTTTAGATCCCCCATTATAGAATATGCTCAGATTGAGATATGCTCCTGCTGCATGTAGTTGCATGGCCTACCTATAATCAATAATATCCCATCTACGGAGGTATTTAGATGAATCCCCCTTATAAAAGACCTTGATAGCCTCTTTGGCCATGTCCATCCCCTCATAAACATATCCCATTGGTGGCTTGTCACCATCTATGATCCTCAACACTTTCACAAGTGGTTTTGTCATGCTAACAACCTCAGTGACTTCCTCCCATAAACTGTCTTTGAAGAGAGACAGATTCACAACCATGGCATCTAGTTTTGTGTTGTATTTCCAATATAGCCATTGCTGCTACAAAACATTTGTCTCAATGCTTGGTACTCATTAAGAAGCCTTTGGAGGGAGAGAAAGTTTGTAGCAAAGCGTGTGACAACAGTGTGACTAAGCTCATAAGGCTCAACACCCAAGCATGGTTATAAATGTACTTGGTTATTTGTTTGCACTCATGAACAACATCTTGCATCCACTTGAACTTCCCAATGTCCTCCAAAATCAAATCTATACAGTGAGCAACATAAGGGGTCCAAAAAATAGTAGGGTATTTTGCACATAGCAATTTACTAGTTGCCACATAATTTGCAGTGTTGTCCGTGATTACTTGGACAACATGTTTCGTCCCTACTTCTTCCACAACCTCTACTAACAGTGTATATACCAAATTTGCATCTTTCACATGTGAAAATGCATCAAAATATTTCAGGAACATGGTTTCTTTAGGGCAAGGCACAAGAAAATTTATGATTGTTCTACTCTGATATGTCCACCCTTATGACAAAATTGTGCAACTTGTAAACTCGCATGAGATTTTAATGCCCTCCAACTGCACCTTGACACATTCGACTCCTCATTTAGGTCTTTTCCCCCAAGTGCATTGTAAGAGGGGCCTTTGTATCAAGGGCCAGTGCTTGCAATGACATCTACCATGGGTTGATAGAAATGAGACCTTGCAAGGTTAAATGAGAGGCTGTCATGGTACTAGAAACTCCTCACTGCCATATCTGCCTCCTTCCTTTACCTTTCATTTTAATTGTCTAAGGTTGGTTGAGATCTCAGGGTTGTACGAAGAAGGAAGAAATGGGAGGTGATAGTTGGACTTGGTGCAACACTTGATGAGAAACTACCTGAAAGTCCCATTTGAGATCTTCCCATCTTTACAGTTTTAAACCTCCTCCTAGATCTCTTGGCATTTTGTTCTTTGATAGCTTCCAAAGCAACTTGCATTTCCACTGTGACTTCTTCACGGCAACCATCACAAATGCAGACATCTTTGCACACAACTCTAGCTAGGTGGTGTTTCAACTTGTTTATGCCCCCAAACATGGTTGTTGGATAGTAATTGCACTTTATTTGACGGTCCTCCCCTGAGATCACCTGGACACAATGTTCCCATGCTTTATCAAGAACCCTTTTAGGTTTTCTCTTAGGTGCCATGGATAACAGTTTGAGATTTTGAAGTCGGAAAAAAATATAAATTAAAATAAATTTTTATTTATTAATTAAAATTTAAAACTTGCAATTAAACTAAAGTCTGTACTATGTACAAAGGCTTGTGTAGGTTGCCATCACATCCTATAGGCCTGTAGGCTTCCCCTGGGGAAGGCCTATGGAGGTTGCCATTGCAGGCTGCCAAAAAATGGAAATTAAAAACACAAATAAAATCTAAAACAAAAAACTTAGTAAACCACTAATTTGATGTTTGAACAATTGAACTCCTTTGATGTGCTTGTAGATTACACAGTAACCACTAAGTCCTCTTTGATGCTGGACTACCCAGTCTTCCTTTGAACACTCAAAGCATAGTCAAAGCACACAACAGTAAAATGAGAAGAGAGAGTAGTGAAATGAGAGAATGATGAGAGGAATTGTCTTCTTAAAGGCTTCTAATCCCATTTCCCTCCAAACTTTCCCTCCCAAGCTAAATTTTGTGGGTCAAAGTCAACCCAAACGAAAAAGACAATGCGTTGGGACATGGACACGCGAGTTTCAGGCGAGTTTCCAACAAGTTCATATGAGTGTCGAGTTTACTACGAGTCTTGATGAGTGTTGAGTATGCAGGGTGAATATTAGGTGAGTACTTGTTTGGGATTTGATGCGGTTGACTCGGCGAGTCTCCAACGAGTAGGATAACACTGGTTTATATTGGAGATTATCGATTCAGAAATGCAGTGCTCAGAGATGCGAGATAATATGTAATTCTTAAACACTGCTTTTGGGGGCATTCTTGATGTTTCTTCAAACTCACTTTTTGTGGATTTACCATTTGTCGTTATTTTCTTGCTTGGATGTATGCCATATGGATGATCATGGATTCAAGAGTAGTCAGGGCCCGCGGATTGGTGTGTGAAGGTGGCCATATTTCCATTGTTATTTTTCCTTTGTTTTTTTTTTTGTGACTAGGGGAATCGACAATTGGGGACTGGGCTGGTACTCGCGTGACACGGGGTCCAGGGATCCATTCCCGCTAGCACTATACCCCTAGGTGCCCCACAACTGCCTGCAAGCATGGGACGTGGGTAAGCCCGGGTGTGATTTGAACTCGTGACCTCCTTTACAACATGTGACTTTATATCAAGCGTAATGTCAATGAGCCACACTCGTGCGGGCTATTTTTCCTTTGGTTGTTATTCTTTTTTTTTCAGGCGAAAAAAGCATTCCTTGCTATTCTATTGAATCAAAGGAACTGGGTACATCATCAAGTTAACAAAAGTAGGCCCATACAAGAAGAGCCAAGGTCATCCATGAGAAATCAGCATCCAATTAAGATTCTGTCCTACAGAGTCAAGCTATCCGTGTCTGGGCATCAAATACAATGAGGATCCTCTCATAAATGCCAAATAACCAATCAGTCAAGTATGCCCCTAGAGAAAATATGAAGAGCCCAGAAACACTATCCAAGACAGAGCTGGTATTCCTTCAAAATCCAGAGACAGCAAATAATCAACTTAACCAAATACTTTCACAGCAGGAGCCAAGAGACTAAAAAAGTCTAAGAACCAGATCAAAGCTCTCAAAAAAGCCTCCCTGTATGCTTCATCTTCACAAATTTCCGTGAATGTAAGCTGGCCAACAACCATCAAAAGCACTTCCTTGGATAGTGTGTCTGCCCTCTTGTTATGTTCCCTAAAGATATGACTGAAATCCACGTGAGTGAACAAAGATATGAGTTTCCTAGTGTCTAAGCACCAGGCATCCAAGTTCACCATAGAAAGAGTGGATTCATCCTTAGCCCAATTTATAATCACAGAGGAATCGCCAAAGATATGTAGGTGCGGCAACTCAATATCTTTAGCAATGTATAGTGATGCCCAGAGCGCCAATAGCTCAGCCCTAGTATTAGTGCTGTGTCCACAACCCAACTTGATAGAGAGATAATGTTGCTCATTCAACCATATACAGGCACCAGCTCCACCCAAAGTATCAGCTGCAGCTCCATAAAATAAAACCATAGGATATTTTTTCCCTGGGGGGTCTCCAATAATTCTTACTTTGGGTCTGTTTACAAGTGACACCTGATATGTATCGACCTCTGACATGATCACATGACAAAGTCTACTAAATTGGATGTTTCATATTGAAGTATACTAAATTTTTATTTTTCATAATAAGATTAAAAATAATGTTTCATATTAATATAATTTAAATTTCATAGAAGATATTTTTTGTAAGTATTTATAAGTATTAAGTATAATAAATTATATCTTAATTTTTATTTCTATTTTTATATAACTTTAATATATATATATATATATATATATATATATATTTTCTGGAGAAAAAAATCTTTTATTTATTGAATAAACGTGAACTGCTCTATTGAGCTTACAAATAGTTTCACCACTCAGGCTGCTTACATACATAAGAAATTCTTGCTGTTCTTGTGAACTTACAAAAACCTTCCCTCCACCTAATGTCCTCTTTTGTTGTCTTCTTTTGGGCAAGTCCTTTTCCTATATTTTCAGCTTCTGACCTCTTGTAGATCTGAGATTAGATTGTTTCGTAGGACAGGGCAGATTGCCCATTCGAGATTTCTTCTATCTCGATCACCCCCGACTAAATTGCTAGAGCTTGTTTGGATAGAGTATCCGCTTTCGTATTCAATTCCCTATAAATGTGTGAGAAAGCTGCCAACCCGAACCGATCTTTTAAGTTTTGAATTTTGGCTAATAGATACTGTAAATGTGGTGCTCTAATAAGGTTTTTTCCATTAGCCCAATCTATTACCATTTTTGAGTCACCATATATCTGAATACTCTGTATTTGCCTATCTTTAGCAATTTTTAAAACTGCCCATAAAGCTGCTAGCCCAGCTTTGTTGTTGGTTGCTTGTCCAATAGCATATTTAATGCATAGTTTTGTTTCTGCTGATAAATGACCGCTCCAGCTCCTCCAAGTGGGGGCTCAACTTATATATATATATTTTAAATTTTTTATACGAGTTATATTTAAAAAAATATAAAAATTTATTTATATCGTTTGTACTTGCCGTTTCCCTTCCGTATCTGGATCCTAGCTTTAAAAAAAATTGATGGATCTGTATCCAGATCTGGATCCTTATCTGTATCCAAATCTGGATCCTGGTAACTTAGTTTTATTTTACAACCTTATCGCAACAACTCACAACTCAAAAGGAACCTTTAGATCTTGTATTCTCTTCTGTAGGTTATTTGTAAGCTCCATATCAAAAGCTTTTCTAAAGTGAGCAAAACAACAAAGGAAATTGGTGAGATTGGTTTTACTATTTCAACATTCTTCTGCAATAATCCTAATGGTCCTTCCGTCAATGCCACACAATCTCCCTTTAATCTCCTTTTGATATTTCAACATGTAAAAGATCTGATTTGCTCCACACCTGTATTTGCTCTTGATATGTGACAATGTATTGAGGTTTAAGTTAATGCCTCTCTAATTGCTTGGGGAGCTAGTCTAAAGAAAGGAGACTCCCAATAGCAAATCACAGAATCATACATGTGAAATTTCTTCTGGTTTCCAGGCAATTGAAGAACACAAACTTCCACTTGCTCTTCTGCTCTCTGCAAAAACACACAACCAAAAAAAATAGGGAAAAACTACTACTTTTGTAGAGCAGCCATATCATAACCAAGCAAAAGGCGATTTTCTCAATAGAAAACTTAAGGTTCTATAGGGTGCAGACAAGCTGCAACAATAGTTTTAGGTGGGAGATAGTCTGACGACATAAATAAAGACGGGTTTTAAAACTGAAAGCAGCACAAGTTCATACCTATTTATAAAAATTTTCAGCTTCATGAGGCCTCTCTTCTACATCCTAAATTTGCAGCAACCGCTTCAAAAATATCTCTTGACACCAAGACTTGCACTACTAGACAGAAGCTGAGCACTTTTTAGTTTGTACTTGGTTGGAAAGAAACGAAGCTTGCCTTTGCAGGCCTAGTGTGTTCCCTAATCCACATCTGAGCAGCATTTTCCATGTCTTCAACAAAAACTAGTGACCTCCTCATGGAAGGGGGTAAAATGATGAGCATTTTCTTTAAGGGCATTGAGATTTTATGCTCATGATTAGTGGTATTGTACTTTATTAACTGCTGTAGTTATTTGTGTTTATAACTGCACTTAAATGACAAAGAGAAAATATAACTGCCATAATTTTCTTCTCTTTAATGCTACTTGTACTTATAAATTAGGAGGCAATCCCTTTTTAGCCCTTCTATATCTATGGCGACTGCCTTTTGAACTCAGACATGCTGGATTTTTTATTTTGCTATGAAGTTTCAAATTCTGTTTTCCTGGGGTCATACTGATTTTGCAAAAAGTTTTGAATTTTGTTTTCCTTGGGCAAATTCTTTCATTTTACGCATTTAAGAAGTCTGCCATTTCTCAGTATTACTCATTTGCACATGTCAATGACTAGCTGCCGTTTGTCTTTTTCTTTTTTAGCAATACAAGATTATGATTTCTGCACTCTTCTAGTTTTGCACAAGTAACATAGCTATCTATTTGGAAGGATGAATGAAAATAAATCAGCACAGCAGATCTCACTAAAAAAATTGTTTGAAGAGAGCGTTTTCCTTCTTTGATTTTGTGCATTTTTTTAATTTCCAAAGCATCTGTTATACTATCCATTTCCTCTAAAATATTTATCCCATTTGTCTTTGTATCTTCCCCGATCAACCGCCTTATGGGTATATTGATAACAAGCAAGAAGGAACCTCTAGCTATTTATTTTGAGTGTGCTGTTTAACCATAATGGTGGACATTACAGAGCATATATTTGTTAGATATCACTTGTTGCATCTTGCTTTTAGGGAAATTCTAATATCTTTGGCCATTATTGGTATTGAATGACATCTCTTTTGTTATTGCTGTTGAAGATGAATCTTACCATTATTGTCTTTCAAAAGGGTGAAGGCAAGCATTAAACGTTTTAGTTCTGTGTATGCATATTCCTTGGGTCGGGTTACTTTTTTTTGATGAAAATGAAGAGTGTCTTACCTTTCCAAAGGGCGAAAGTAAACTTGTCAAATAGTTTTTTATTTAGTAGTTGTGACTGTTGCATGTAGTGATAGCATTATATGTGAAAATACAAGTTGATCATGAGATGTTGTTCTGTCAATACACTCAGCATTGGTCATCTGTATATTTACTCAAAACAGCTTTAATAGGTGGTTTATTCAGGTTTATGAAGTTGAGGCTGGATCGTGTTCTACAACGAGAGTTTGAAGCTGAGACACTTGAGGAAGCACTGTCATCAAATCCTGTGGAGCTTACTTTTGGAAAGCCTGAAAAGTGGACGGCACCATACTCAAAATATGAGTATGGCTGGTGGAAGCCTTTTCTTCCACCAAGTGAATAGATGACAGAGAAAACCAGGGAAGCTCCATTAACACTTCTACACCAGGCTATCTAACACAACGAAAGTCAAAATTTTCAATGTTCAAGAGCATGTGACAAGATCTAGTTCTTTGCCTTTGAAGCTTGCAATCTATGTGCAACAGTGCAACCTATTTTAGTGTGCCCCTCCCATGTACGCTAGATGTACGGAGTGACATTTTATTGGTTCAACAAATAAGTCTTTTCTTGGTATTTACTTCGAATAGTCCAAACAACTATAACATAAATAAAATCTCTTGGAATTCACGTCAGAATGCAAGAACTAAATTATCAAAATCTCTATATATCAATGTTGCAAATATTGTTATATCACCGAAGGTGACAATGTATGATTAGAATGTTCGAATTAAAAATCTTCGAATTGATGTATATGGAATGGCCCCTGTTGGAAAAATCTTGTTGCTCAAGCTGATTTACAATAACTAAAAAGTCATGGATGTTTAGAATCTAGATATTGTGATTTGGTCACTGTATCTTAATATGTTTGGGAAAAATCAATTTAGATATGGATGGAACTATTTGCGAGTCTTCTACAGACTAAGAAGAAATTTCATCCCATATATTTTGAGAAACAGTGAGCCAAAGCATGATATCAGCCCATATCACTGACTTTATACGTGTTGTATAACAATTTTGAGCAACAATTTCTTTCCAACGCCGCCCATTCCAAGTACACTGATCAAGTTAACTTGTGGAGCCTTAGCGACCAAAGTGGTATTCTCTACACGTTTAAAGTTAATGGCGGCAACGTAACCTGGTAATCGTTTAAGATAGTCACTTTCAAACACGGCCATGTTCGTGATCGAGATGGATTCGGGCGTGAATTAAAAAGTTGAGTTTTATATTAAGGTGGTTTTTTCTATTTTAATATTTTTTTTTGCTAGAACTCAAAACTTAAATTCCAACCATAACAAATAATTTAGCGTTTAAATGGCTGATGAATTAGAATATGCGAGAAAGACTCAGAACAAGTGTGAAGGTATGCCTTAACCTATACCCTAGTGGTGCAGCAATGACCAAGGAAAACCACTGTACCTCAATGTAATACATCTTTATTCTTTATTCTTTTCTGTGTGCTCATGATCATATTGAAAAATGAAAAATAAATATATCATCGAAGCTATGATTCTTTGATTGTTTTCTTTACTATTTTATGTATCAGAAAAGAGATGAATGATGTAGATAAACTGGTGTAATTGTGGCTTGTAATGTCAATCCTATTAGTGAAAAAATAGATAAATAATGTGAATAATGCAAATCCACAGTGCAAAAGGCTTCCATCCACGGTGCACTTATAACAAACGGATCAGTGTGGGCAGAGTTGTTATATGTCTGTCTGTCTCTATGTGATATACGATCTATGTAGGGACGTGCCGTCAATTCATCATTGTCTATGTGATATACGATCTATCTAGGGACGTGCCGTCAATTCATCATTGTACTGCCTCGCCCATGAACGCTACACGTTCAAAACACTCACATTTAGTGGAAGAATGGGGCTATGTCTGCCCAGTCATGGAGTGGCTGTCTGTGTTGTGTTCTGTATATCGATCATCTCGCTTTTGCTTTTGTTCTAATATTTTGACAATTATACAGGTACGTTAGTGGTAATAGTAATACTTGAGCGGATAGTTAATTAGGCTTATAGCGGGCATGCATGCTTTAATGACCATGGATGATGTAATGGGTTATGTTTATCTTTGGACGCTTTACAGCAGCATCAGCCAGCCATGCTAATGTAACAACTTCATGGATGATGCTAATGGGTCATGTTCATCCTTGAATGTTTTACAGCAGCAACAACATTAATCAGCGATGCTAACCTAACAAAGCCAGTCTCGATAGTTCTATCGGGGTTTAGGATTTTGCCCAATGTTTATTTTAATGTAAAACAGCAATAGCACATGGTTAACAACATGGTCTCATCATCTCATGCTATTTAACAACATAGTCCCATCATCTCCTGGTAAGAATGTGGTTTTGTATGCTTGAGTAAATGCTTTGACAAATTGATTTAATATATGAAATTATGATAAAATTTCAAGTTTCATCATTTCATGGTAGGAAACTTGGGGTTGGATGGTTAGGAAATCTTGTGACAATATTTTCTCTTTGTAGCAAAAGTATCATATTTCTATTAACAATAGCCGTTAGCAACTTTGGTGACATTGCGATCCTGTGGCCTTTGTTTTGAAGAAAACATTGCTTAGGGTTCAAACATAAACTTATCTGAAATATTAAGGAACATATTGGAAAATATAGACAATCATAGACTTGGATTTGAAAAACAAAACAATATCGAAAACAGTAAGACAACAAAAATCTTGATTACATTTCTCAAAATTTATGTGAGAATGTTGCCATTACAGGTAGCCAGGAACATCTTATGAAAACATATACACAAACCTCATTTATTTAAAAAAAACCAAAATATAATTTTACAAAACAATCGACCTTTGTTTCTTGGTATGATTGGATTTTCAACATAGGTAATTTTAGTGCAGTGAGTTGACTCAGTATTTCTAAATAATTTGTGTGGTGTGCAAAATTATATGCGGTGTCCCATCATGGAACTTGTATTAGTTACATCACTTGTATGCAGCCCAAATTATGGATACTAATTACTACGCAATGACTTGAGCCATCATTAAACCGTCATTAAACCATGATTTACATGAGGAACTTGAGTACATACTAGAGATTTATATATTAAACCAATAGAGATCCATTTTAACTATAGATCTATCAAGTGCCAAGAGCGATCAAATCCTTTGAAGTGCAATGATCCCTCTTGACACTTGGCAGATCTGGAGTACTGGTTATAGCTACAATCGTCGGGCACAAGACTTCAATTACTTTTGGTTTTTTATAAGAGAAATTTGTCCATTTTCAAGCTCTAAAAAACCTTCTTAGGCATTTATTGTATCAAAATGTTTAATGATTTCTTTTGCTCACATTAGTAGGTACATTTCTCATCAGCTTCGTATGGCCAAGGAATGTAAATCTTCTAGTTAACTAATATCATTCTGTTTCCTTTAAAGAGTGAATTAATTTTAAAGATTTTCCAGGAATGTGAAATAAAATAATGTCATTATATTATATTTAAATTGAATTAATTTTAAAGATTTTCAAGGAATGTGAAATAAAATAATGTCATTATATTATACTTAAATGTAATAGTTCTATTAATATTGGTAAATACTTTGTCTTAAGTTTAGAGAAAACAATTCATCTTAATCTTAAGATACTTCTTTCAACTCGAGTTTAATAAAATTTACCTTAAAAACTCACAACTAGCTTTTAAGCTATAACTAAGTTTTGTTTATAAATTCTATTAGCATTGTTTAAAGTCCGGATCTAGCTTTCAACTTGCAAATGTAAAGGCACATGAGTGATTATTGTGGAGTTGTTTTATCTTTAATGAAAATTTTAATCAAATGTAAGAAGATTTAAAAGTGTGAAGGAATGGTAGTTCTACCTACTTGGTTTTTGTGAGCTACATATATTTGAAGTTGCGGGTGCACTCTAGTAGTGTTTGTGTTTGCAATTGAGTTCCTTAATGAAAAGAGGGATAATGGTCAATATTGATTTCAAGTTCCTTGAAATATAAAATAAAGTAATGAATGACTACTTATAATGACGATTTTCCCCTTCAGCACATATGTCCTTAGGGATATTGCCATTTAAAGCTCATGTTTAGTGAATCCTAAATTCAAATATTTAATATATTACCTCGAGCTTTGTATTGCACTTGCACATACTATGTTGAGATCCCTTTTACATTAAAACATTGTGAAATAACATAGACCAAAGTACTAGCACATGTTATGATCTAGAACATGAAAACAAAACAAAGGTCATTATACTAAAAAACATAAACATAATTTATGTCCACGTATCCCTTAAACCATAATGTTTATCGAAAAGAATCCTTGTAAAATATATATTTTTAATCTTCTTATGATTTATTAAGTACAATAGAAAATATAGAACTTTAGAATCTTAAACAATTGAATATATTATGCTCGAATAACAAAAGTGTTTCTCATGCAAGGATCTTAATTTTTGCTCTTTTTTTCTTGAGGGTTGGCTTGGGAGATTCGCACTTAATCGACTTGAGATTTAAATAGTGCTCTTGAGCTAACCGTAAAGAGTTTATTCTTATTACATTCCATGTGTCATCTCATGGCCATGCTTTGATAAGGTGACGTTGTGAAGCTTGTTTTCCTTTTAAAGTTAGTAGTTATGAAGGAGCAACATGTATTGGAACCTTTGCCCCTATACACTTATGAAGTAGCAACATGTATTAGAACCTTTGCCTCTATACACTCTGAAGTGCAAGACTTCCCTTACATAAGTTCATTTTCTTCTAGCCTCTCTTCAAGGTAATATTCTTTAAAATCCTGGACTTGGTTAAGATTGACTCAACACCATGTTCTTTGGATTGTCTTCTTTTCCTAGAAGATCTTAAGATCCCATTAATGAATCACTACACCTAGGAAATGGACCTCCTCGAAAAATATATTTTTAGAGTGAAATGAATCTCATTGGATTTAAGGATTGGATTATGAAAACACGTCTTTCAGGCACAGTTTGTTAAAAGACAAACTATTTGAAGGATTCTTTCCCAAAGGCTAAGGTCTCTTAAGGGAGTATGCAAAACACCAAAGCAAAAGGTGGGAGTTTTAGATGTATCCTCACAAGGCAACTCTAAAAGAGGACATGGAACACTCAAAGCTCAAAAAATGCAAAAATTCCCCACAACCCCTCCATGTGAGGTAGATAGCGTTGAGATGGATTTGTTCATGCCAAACTTATCCATCTCCTCATAACCAATTTATTACAAGTGACAACTCCTCGGGGTGGGGGGGTGAAGATGAACAAATCTGCAAACTCTGACTTGAAAATGGAAACAATCCTTTAATTGAATCAAAGGAAATTATATAGATGGTTTTACCAAAGCTTCCACTAGCTTCATATCATTCAACAAAGTGGAAATATATTGTAAATTTCCTCAAAACTCAAACTTGAGCTAAACCATATATTTTAATTTTTATTGATAACTACACAAGATTTTCTTTAGTAGCAATGTAGCGGAAAATAAATACTGAGAAATTTGAACAATAATCACATCAATATAGACACAATATGTTTTGGGCATGGAAACCCCTGGAAAAACCCAAGATGGGAAAACTGTTGCAACAACCAGATAAAAAATTTTATTATGAAGATCTGGAAGAATTACAATCCAACAAATGAATTCACCCAACCTGGAAAAATAGAACCTCTGCACATCATTGGGAAAACCCAACAAATCGGTATGCCCCCCTGCGCAACTGTATGACCTCCTACGTTAGTAGTACGACCCTCCTGCACAAATGTACATAATTCGTACAACCGCTGTACAACTGTTGCTACTGCGGACTCTGCTGAGTTGTACGACATCCCTTTGCGTGAATGAGTACGACCCTGTGCTCTGCATGATCTTCTCACAGATCCTTTGGGTCAGTGCTCCTCCGTCTTTTTTGCAAACTTCTTTCTCTAACTTCTTTATCTGTCTTTGTGTGTGTCCTCTCCACCAAATCTTCTTTTAACTCAATGTCCAAGTTAAAACCCTAACCCTCACTATGGATCAATGAATGATATCCTCCAGTGAGATCAATGGCCAAGATTAGATTAGCCATCACTTAAACTGTTTTCACTTTTCACTTTATAAAAGTGACTCCATTAAGTCAATTAATAATTAGAGCACTTAATGTACTCTCCCAAGTCTAAACTTAGGAAAATCACATTTATACATCTGACTTCTTGCTTTATGTCTTCTAGCATGCAAGGACACATGCAATGATAGAAGACCTTCCTTGTTGCCACTTTCTAACAATCCCTCTCAACGAGGAAGAGATTCGGTAGCAACCCCAACTTGTCTCTGAACCTCACAAAACTGTGTTTGCAAAGTTCCTTGGTGAAAATGTCTGCCACCTGCTCATCTGTCTGAATGTACTCCAACCGAATGGTTCCTCTCTGTACACAACCTCATAGGAAGTGATACTGAATATCAATTTGTTTGCTTCGATCATGGAACACTGGATTTTCAGATATCCTGATGCCACTTTGATTGTCACAGTGAACCACTGTAGGCTCTAATTCACACATGAGTAACCCTGAAAGAAACTTCCTCAGCCACATTCCCTCACAAGCAACCAAATTGGATTCCATGTACTCGGCCTTTGCCAAGATCAATGCAATTGACTTTTGCTTCCTGCTGAACCAAGAAACAACCCCTGACCCAATGCTGAAGCAACAACCTGAAGTAGTCTTTCGCTCTTCTACACATCTTGCCCAGCCAACATCTGTGAAGCCTACTAACTGTACACTCCCACTGCGCTCAACCCATACTCCAATGTACCTCTGAGAACGAAGCACGTGCTTTGCAGTTGTCCAATGTACTCTTCGAGGGTCCACCGTGAACTAGCCCAAAGACTTGAATGCAAAGCTGATGCCTGGCCATGTGTTGACTAGATACATGAGCGATCCGATAAGCTGGTGACACAATGTAGGATCAAACCCCTTTGATCCCGATGCATCAATCTTCCTCCAGTTGGAAACTAGAGGTATGGTCACAGGCTTGCAATCCTCCATCCTAAATCTCTCCAAGATCTCTATCATCATACTTCCCCTGTCCAATGAAGAAACACCCATCTGTCTGCCAAACCTCCAAGCCTAGGAAGGAATGCATTAACCCAAGGTATTTCATCTCAAACTCAACTACAAGGTTGGACTTCCAGTCACCAATCAGCCTCATCTCCTATAAGAAAGAGATCATCTACATACAATACCAGTATGAGAGGCACCTCACCTATTAAGAAGTACAATTTGTGGTCCGCCTCACTCCTTTGGAATCCCATATCCTGTAGATAGATGTCTATCCTCGAGTACCATGCCCAAGGTGCCTTCTTGAGTCCATAAAGAGCTCTCTGCAACTGGCATACATGCGTCTCCCTATTCTCCACATCGAACCCCTCAGGATGCTCAATAAATACCTCCTCTCGTATAACTCCGTCGAGGAAGGAACTCTTGATGTCCATCTGATGAACACGCCAACCCATCTCTGCTGCTAATGAGATAATAGTCAGAAGGTAAGAATATATGGCGACATGGGTGAAGGTCTCCTCATAGTCAATACCTTCCCTCTGTGAAAACCCCTTTGCCACGAAGCATGCCTTGTACTTCTCCACGCTTCTGTCTGCTGCATGCTTCACCTTGTAGATCCGTCTGGATCCCACCACTCGTTTTTCCACAACCTCCCATACCTGGTTTTTCATGATGGAGTCATACTCCTCAACCATATCCTCCTGCCACACATCATGTTGTGCAACCTCCTCAAAACTGGAAGGTCCATAGTTAATCAACTCCGTCATCAATGCCATTTAGATAAGTCTCTCTGGTGGTTTGCTCCACCTCATGGAGATTCGTGGAAGAGTCACCTTCCTGGAATCTTGAAATGTGGACCTAAGCCACTTAGGTTGTGTCCTAGTGTGTACCTACTGCGGTTGCTGTATTTCCTCCTCCTGCTACGACTCATCCTCCAAGTAAATGAACAAAGAATCCTATCCACCCGAATCCCTCTTAAGCATGAATGTGACAATAGCAGAAACTACCAAATATGTGCAAGTGGCTCACATATGGTCTAGTTCATTTGAAGACCTCCTTGGGTGTCTTCCTCCCCAAAGCTGTGTGGGGACACTTGTTCTGAATGTAAATTGTGGTCATGTATGCCACAACCCATAGGAATAGTGGCAACCTAATCAAATAGCATGGCCTTGGATGCTCCTACCAATGTCCTGTTATTTCTCTCCGCCACTCCATTCTGTTGCGGGGTATGTGGAACGGTGTGCTCCTTCTTGATCCCCTTCGATGAACAATACTCCAAAAACTCATTGGAGGTATAATCACCCCCGTTGTCCTTCCTCAATACTCGAATCTTCCTTCCTGTTTGGTTCTCTACGAGAGTCTTGAACTCCTGAGACCGCTCAAAGACCTATGAATTGGCCTTCAGGAAATAAATCCAGGTCTTCCTGGAATCGTCATCGATGAATGTGACGCAATAACTGTAGTCACTAAACGTTTAGACAATCATGGGTTCACAAACATCCGAATGCACTAAGTCCAAGGCCCCCTTAGAGTTGTGCTCACTCTGTGGGAAAGGATTCCTGATGTTCTTCCCTAATGCACAACCCTTGCAGTAGTTATGTGTCTCCTCTTGTACCTGAGGAACTCCAATGACTTCCTGTCTCAAATGCCTCAGTGCTCCATGGTGTAAGTGTGCCATCCTCCTATGCCACAACTCACCCCGACTGCTGCTGCTGTTGACTAGAGTCTTTGCAGAATCGAAGTGTATTCTGTACACCTTCTTGCTCTGGATCCCAATGACCCGATCCAAAATCCTATATGACGCCTTGGTCCTAATATACACCTTATGATCTCAGAAATTCACCTGAAATCCCTTGTCCTCCAAGGTGGAAACATATATGAGGTTCTTAGTCAACCCCGAAACATATAATACGTCAGCAAAATTGAGGGATTTTCTAGACTCCCTCTGAAACAAATAGTACCAACTCCCTACACCTGATACTGCACATCATCCCCCAGCTCAATGTGGATATTTAATCCACCCTCTTGCAAGCTCTTGAATAACCTTTTCTATCCTGTCATATGACAAGATGCTCCATTGTCCACATACCAAACGATGCTTCATGTGGTGCTTTCCACGCAAGCTGTCAAACAAAAGTCTTCATCAAATTTTTTGTTGAACTTCTCCACCTTTGCAGAACCTGCCATCTGGGTATTGTTCTTCTTCTTCCTATCTAGGCACTGGGAGGAAAAGTGTCATTGCTTGTGGCGGATAAAACATTTGACTTTGGACATGTCATTGTTTTTCTTGCCACCCTTCTTTTTCCTTTCCTTACCCTTGCTCTTCCCTACTAGGTCTAGAGCTTCTTCATCCACAATCTGTGAGGCACTGCTGGATGAAATTGAACCTTAAACCATGCATGTATCCTCTAACACAAAATCATCCCACAACTCGACCAGTCAGGGAGCTTCTCCCTAGCCACCACACCTTTTACAAAGGTGTTCCATGGCTTAGAAAATCCATTGAGATCTATTCAAACTAGATCCTCATCCTTAGTCTTAGATTCAACTGATCTAAGCTCATCTCTGACTTGTATGAGCCTTGTGAGATAAGGCACCACTCCTTCACCCTTGGCCATCTTAGTACTACTTAACCTCTCTAGCACCATCTTCTGATTTTTTTTCTTGCTCTGGTAAAGTCCTTCCAAAGCCTTCCACATTTCCAATGCGGTCTTCTTCTCCAAAAGGTGAGGGACCTTGTGGTCCTTCACCCCATCCAAGATGATCAACATAGCTCTGGAATCTACCTTCTTCCACCTTTCCAACTTTGCCGGATTTGTGGGCGCAGCCTTCATGGAGTTAATGTGCTCCTCTGCATCACTGAAATCCAGGATCGCCGTGATCCTTTCTTTCCAAGTAGAAAATTTCTGAGCCCCTTGGAGTCTATCCTCAACTCTCAATTGTACGACCATAGAGAAGTGTACCTATCAAACCCTATATATGAACTTTAGGTTTGTGCCTTCAATAGATCTGCCCTCGATCTATCAATACTGCTGCAATTTCTTAGATTTAGATCAACAGAGATCTGATACCATGTAAATTTCCTTAAAAATCAAACTTGAGCTAAACAATATATTTTAATATTTATTGATAACTACACATGAGTTTCTTTACTAGTAATGCAACCAAAAATAAATACTAAGAAACACGAACAATAATCACATCAATATAGACACAATATTTTTTTGGGTATGGAAACCCTTAGAAAAACCCAAGATGGGAAAACCGATGCAAATGTCAGATAAGAAATTTTATTATGAAGATATGGAACAACTACAATCCAGCAGATGAATTCACCCAACTTGGAAAAATAGAACCTCTGCACATCACTAGGCAAACCCAAAAAATCGGTATGCCCCCCTACGCAGTTGTACGACCTCTAGTGTCAGCAGTATGGCCCTCATGCGTAGATGTATGCAATCCGTACGACAGCTGTATGACTGCTTCTGCTGCAACCTCTATTGAGTTGTACGAGCTCCCTTTGCGTGAATGAGTACGACACTGTGCTTTGCCTGATATTCATGCGAATCCTCCAAGTGAGTGCTCCTTCGTCTTCTCTGCAAACTTCTTCCTCTAACTTCTCTGTCCGTCTCTCTTTGTGTCCTCTCCACCAAATCTTTTTTTAACTCAATGGCCAAGTGAAAACCCTAACCCTCACTATGGATCAATGGATGAGATCCTCTAGTGAGATCAATGGCCAAGATTAGATTAACCATCACTTAAATTATTTTCACTTTTCACTTTATAAAGGTGACTCAATTAAGTCAATTAATAATTAGATCACTTAATGTACTTTCCTAAGTCTAAACTTAGAAAAATCACATTAATACATTTGACTTCTTGCTTTATGTCTTCTAACATACAAGGACATATGCAATGATAAAAGATCTTCATTATTGCTTGCCACTTTCTAACATATATCATAAAGCAAAAACTAAAAAAGTAATATTGTAAACATTTATGAACCATATATAGGAAAAGTAACCACAAAATTCATATCTTCACATACAAATAATGTAGTAAAAGAAAACAATAGACATAATGAACCATAGTTAGATCATAAAAATGATATTGGTCTACATAAATTTCTTTTTAAAACACAACTTATTGAAAATTTATTAAATAAAAAAAATATAGTTTAATCACCTATGCTTGATAAATAAAGCATAATTAAACAATTGTTAGATCTAACAATATCATAATAGGCCTATATATCCATGAAAAATCTCCTTCCTTGGCTATCCTAATGATCCAATATCCTTAGCACTTCCATGTTTTTGTTCCATGTGTTTGTAATTGGTAAAATATTATATATATTGGATTTCTTATAATCCATTTTTTAATCCCTATCTTAATTATCCAACATCCTTGGCACTTTCCATGTGTTTTCCAAGGTAATTGGTAAAATATTATATATATTGGATTTCTTATAATCCATTTTTTAATCCCTAGTAGAGTTTGGTCCACTTTGAGATGTTTATCCTTAGCACTTTCCATGTGTTTGTCAAGGTAATTGGTAAAATATTATATATATTGGATTTCTTATAATCCATTTTTTAATCCCTATCCTAATTATCCAATATCCTTAGCACTTTCCACGTGTTTGTCAAGGTAATTGGTAAAATATTATATATATTGGATTTCTTATAATCCATTTTTTAATCCCTAGTAGAGTTTGGTCCACTTTGAGGACATCCTTTTTCCTTTAAATCAATCTCTTTTTGTAAAATGACCAAGACATTTCCCTTTCCTTGCAAGTTAGACAACACTAACAAAATCCTATCTCTTGTTTCTTAGTATGAGATGACTACCAATGGTAATGTTTTAATATTCGTTATTTTATTTAATAATTATGATAAAATTTTAAGGTTATTAATAAAGAAAGGAAAGATGTTTAGTTTAAAGTGAAATAATATTTAATTAATAAAATTAGCAAAATTAGAATATTAATTATTTATGTATAAATAAAATACCATCGTAAATATTATATTTACTTATTAAATTATTTATATATATATTTTAAAATGATTGAATTTTAAAATTAATTATCAATCATGTAATTAAATTTCTATGTCAATATATGATGTCATAATATCTAAGTAATTAAATTTTTTTAAAATTGTAAAAAATAAAAAGCAGTTTATGCATAATATTCACAAGAAATAACCAACTTAAAGGTTTGAATTTGTAACTTTTTACTTTTTTTCAGAGGAAAAAATACCAGCTTTTGTTATTCATATGAATCAAAAGACATCTTTTACATATCAGCATGACTGCCAATCCAGGACCGTCACATATAAAGTGACAATACAAAACAGCTACCAATCCAGATCCATCACATATGAGTATAAGTGACAATAACATAACAACAGAATCAAATAAGACAAAGTCTGATCGTAGCAGACTTTTCTCATCATCCCTGATAAATCAGGTCAGATAGTACTGAGAAATATTGAAGATGAACTTCAAAACATACAATCAGAGCAATATATGCTGGCAAGAAGATCTCAACAAGAACAGAAAGAGATACTCAGTCAACTGCTAATAACAAGCTGAATAATAGAAGTAATCAGCTACTCTAAAAAAGATTGAGATTGCCATGATTCACAATCAAACCATCCATAGTTTCTGAAAAAGAAACAACTCCCATATCCAATTTCAGGCCTTGTTTGGAGAGAGCATCTGCCAGCGAATTATGCTCACGATATGTATGTTTAAAGATCATCGACGGGTCCTTTTGAAGCATAAATCTTATGTCACAACACCAGTGCATCAGAGATGGAACATCAAGTGCAGAATTTCTGTTAAGCCAAGAGATAATGACCATGGAGTCTCCATAAATTAGCTACAATGGAATTCCCATCAATAAACTGACTCTAAGTATTCCCCAACATGCCAATAACTCTGCTCTAGTATTCGAACTGCTCCCACAGCCCATAGAAAAACTGAAGTAATGAGAATCATTTATAAAAATCACATAACCCGAGCCACCTATATTCTCCGCGGCTGCTCCATCAAAGAAGCCACATGGGAAGTATTTTGACGGTTCAGGGCCAATATTGCGGGTTTTACGAATTTTCATAGGCACAGGGTAAGAGTTAATCAATCCGTCAATTCTGGCAATCAATGAAGAGAAAGCTAGTTTCTTATTTTCAAATATACAGAGATTTCTTAATAGCCAGATTCCCCAAAAAATAAACAGTGGCAAGTATCTGTAAGGAGTAGAACTCGCAGAACGAGAAAACCATTGGCCCAGAAAGGAGTGAACAGAGCTGGAAATGGGAAATGAGCAGTTGAATTTTACCTCAAAATGAGAGTATACTCGGGCAGTAAAAGGACAGCAGAAAAAAAGATGATGAATATTTTCCAGGTTACCTTCACAAAGAACACATCGACTTGGTCCATTGATGCCTCTAGACTGCAATTGCTCCCAGGTTAATATTTTCTGATATATCAATAACCAGATAAAGCATTTTAATTTCAAAGGAATAGTCACAGTCCATAAGATTTTCAGAACTTTATCATTTAATTCTGAACAACAATCCGAGATTACACAGGAATAACCTTCAGCAGCAGATAACGGCCCTGTATACTTATCATGAGACCAGGATATAATATCATTTTGATCCCCAAATTCCAAGCCTCTTATATAATTTTCCCATATAGTTTTCCATTCACCGATTAAATCAAGGTCATCTGCAGAGAACCAATAACCTGTGGCATTGGGAGTATGATTGCGAGCCTGAGCTAAAGTACAAATACCATAATCCTCTAAATAATCTCGTAAACCTCTAGGCAGGGAAAAAGAGGATCCCATACCCACAATTGGGTTTGCACCCAGGCAAATGGATTCACCATTTCCATCTTGCCAGATAATTCCTTTACCGATCCAAGCCAAAGTAGCCATAAAGCCCTTCCATATAATTGAGGCATTGTTGTAAATGAAGTTCTTTTCCCTGAGCCAAAGGTGAAAAGGTTTATTTTTCAGGTATTTTGCAGATATGAGAAGATTCCAAATTCCCTTGTTGTTTACTGCCAGCCAAAAAGATTTCATTCTCAATGAAAGACTAAATCTAGGGAGATGTTTTATACCCCAGCCACCATGAGAAGTGGGCTTAGCCAAAAGATGCCAGTCTGCTAGATGAAATTTTTTCTTCCTAGAAGAAGATCCCCATAGAAAGGAATAAATCAGTTTCCTGAGAATGTCTAGAATTGAAGAAGGAAGCGGGACCAGAGCCATCCAGTAGACTGGGATGCTTGAGAGAACATCACGAATGAGTACAAGTCGACCTCCTATGGAGAGGAGTCTATTTGTCCAATGTGAAATTTTCTTTTCAAATTTCGAAACCAACCAGTTCCAATCTTTAACCAAGTATCCAGACGGTTTCAGGAAGTAGCCCAAATAACTAAAACCTTTCCAAAAATCATCAGTCCTATAAGGGAGAATATCTGTGATTCTTTGAAGGTTTTCCTCTTCCATACCATTTTGTAGAAAACAAGATTTGTTCACATTGATACTCATACCTGAGGCCTCGCAGAAAGTATCTAGAATGGCTTTAAAGACTAACCATTCCTCAAAAGATCCCAGACCAAATAAAATCACATCATCTACAAATAGTAAATGGGTGAGCGAAAGCTTTGAAGAAACTTTTATGCCTTTAATCTTTCCATTCTGTTTTGCATCCTCAATCAGAAGACTAAGCCCTTCTATAACTAGAATGAACAATAGGGGTGATAAAGGGCACCCCTGCCTTAAACCCCGCGATGCAGGAAAGAAAGAGGAAGAAGATCCATTAACAAGAACAACAAAGTTAGCTGAAGTGATGCAGCCTAGGATCCAATTAACTCCAACAAGTGGGACCCCAATCTGAATAAGAAGAAGACGAATGAAGGTCCAGTTAACTTGTTAAAGGCCTTGGATAAATCCAACTTAAGGATGAGGGCACATTTGTTTCTGGAATTAACAGTATGTAAGACTTCTTGAGTAATAGCTATAGGTTCATGGATCAACCAGTTATTTAAAAAGCCAAATTGTTGTGGGGAGATGGAAGAATCCAGAAAGGGTTTAAGCCTCATAGCTGCAATTTTGGAAATCAATTTATAGCAGAGATTACAAAGGGATATAGGCCGATAGTCCGCAAAAGATACAGGCAGGTCTGTCTTTGGGATGAGAGCTAGAAAAGTAGAGTTGAGAGCAGGGGCCACTTTTCCCATGGTTCTAGCTGATTCCACCACCTTAACAAGGAGAGGGACCAAAAGATCAAAAAAGAACAAATAGAACTCCACTGGCCAACCATCCGGCCTAGGAGCCTTATCTTTTTTAAAGAGGTGTAGAGCCTTTTCCATTTCCATCAAAGTAACCGGGCTAGAAAAAGATTCCTTATCCTCCAGACTGATAAAAGAGGGAAAGAGACGTATAAATTTCAGCTGGGATTCCAGATTCGTCAGCTTATCATCTTCAAACATGGTCTTAAAATATTGAATACCGAGGTCTTTTAGACTTTGATCATCTGAAACCCAATTACCCAAACCATCTTTTAGACTCCAAATGGCATTATGATTTTTTCGAGCTGAAGCCACTGCATGAAAATATTTGGTATTAGCATCACCCTTAAGAGCCCAGGTAATTCTACTTTGAAGTCTTGCAGAAGAAATCTCATGATCAGTTACTTGTTGAAGAGCTGCTTTGAGAGATTTTAGCTTCAATTGCTGATCATGGTTAAATATTGCAGACTGAGAGGAGCAGAGAAGATAGTTGATTTCTTCTTCCAAAGCCACAGATTTATCTTTCATTTTTAAAGCTTCAGCTTTAGTCCATGATTTTACCTTTTCTTTAAGAGCTCGCAGTCTGCAGGAAGGATCAGTCATGGCATCCAAAGAGAGATCTGATTGTATAAGAGGCCATTCAGAACGAACCAACTGAACAAAATCTTCATTGTTTAACCAAGTATGATTAAACTTGAAAGGATAAGCATTAGAGCTTTGATGATCTAAACACTCCAAAACAATAGGGAAATGATCTAAAATTCCACATCTGTGAGTCCAAGTTCTATACTTGGGAAGAGAGCTGACCAGCTGTTCTGATAACATAAAACGATCTAATATTTTAGATATACCTTCTTTCCCTATCCTCCCATTCCTCCAGGTAGGGCCAGCACAGGGAGGAGCCACATCCACAAGGTTATGTTCTGAGAAAAGCTTTGAGAAATATGGGCTCAAAGGGTTTAAAAGAGATTTTGAACCCCATATTTCTGAGGTAGAAAGAGTTAGATTTAAATCCCCAGCTAAGATGAGATTAGGCAGCGAAAGGAGACCTCCCGAAGCTACGACATTCCAAAAAGAATCACGATTGTGATAAGGGCCGTAGCAATTTAGAATGGAGAGCTTAAAAGTAGAACCCCGGAGAGTGGCTTTCAGTAATATACCAGAAACAGTTTGATAAGCTTTGCATTTAAAAAGTTTCGGATTCCAACCAGTGAGAACTCCCCCAGAGAGACCATTTGAGCTAAGGGCACAAAACTCCCATCCCGGGCAGATTTTGGAAAAAGCAAATAAAGCTGGATAAGGACTTGTCATTGTTTCTTGAAGAAGAACTAAATCAGGAGAGAGAGAAGACAACAAGAGATGGAGGCTTTTTTGTTTGGTGGAACCCCCCAAACCACGGATATTCAAGGAAAGGATACACATTAAGAAACAGAAAGGTGTGGGGTCGAAGCTCTAAGGACCCGAGGAGGAGGAGAGGAAGAAGTACCGTCTGCTGCTTTTAATCTCATGGATAAATGGGTGTAAGGAGCTGGGGCTAAATCCAAAGAATCAAAAGGTGGCTTAGAAGATTTTTTCTTTCTTCTGATAGTGACATTCTCAAATCTGATTGAGTCTAGTGGGAGAACTGAAGGAGAAAGGGGCGTCTTATCCGAGAAAATGTTCAGAGTTTTTTGCAAAGAAGGATCTTTGAAAGATGGGGAAATAGCTGGGCTATGAGGAGGCGTTTCAAAAGTCGACGGCCCCTTATTTGATAGAGGGGTAAAATCATCCTCAGTGAACAACGAAGGGGGGGCAACAACTTCCAGGGGGCAAGGAGTAGGAGTAGAGGAGCTAGGAAAGACATCAATCAGAATCGAAGCAGATGGAGGTTCTGGAGCAGGAGAAAGGCTAATATCAGGGGGCAGTTGAGTTGGCTCCAAAATAGCAAGCTTCGAAAGGGCTACAAGTTCATTCTCCACAGAAAGATTACAAGATCGTGTAGGATATTTTTTGCTGCTAATCACAGAGTCAGTTATATCCAGATCAATATCTGATACTTCCCCAAATAAAGAAATATAATTTTTCAACTGACCAGGAGAGGAGGCATTTTGTACCGGAGTTGAACAATCCTTAGATGGAGAAAATATAGGGGAATTTACAAAAGAATCTGTTAAAGAACGCTTGACAACCCTGCTACGAAAAGAAGGACAGTCATGGCACAAATGGGCAGTCTCCCTACACACATTGCACCTAAAGGGAATGCCCTGAAAATCCAATCGTTGAATAAACAAACGCTCATGACAGAGAATCTCTACTTCAGCTGGGAGGCCTTTAGTGATATCAAGTTCAACAAGAACTTTTTCCTTCCTCTTATCATAGGAATTCATGAAATCATCCTCCAAAGCCACAAACCGTCCTATAGTGTTCCCAATTCCTTCCAAAAGAGATCGATTCCAGAGCGGGAAAGGAAGCCCTGGGAGAATTGTCCACAGATGGCGTTTTTTCACTCTTTCTCTCACTGGATCAAAGTTTACATGCCATCGATCAAGAACTAAAGAGCCATTACCCACCCTCCATAGACGGCTTAAGACCTCAGAGGCATGAGAGTCCTCTAAGAAGACAAAAATGATCCAGCCCCGAACCAACAAGCTGATAGTAGGAACATAGGATAGAAAAGGTTTCCAGTACTCAGAAGCCCAAGAAAACCAGTCTTTTTTCTCCATGGAAGCATATTCCAGCCTACCAATTAATGCTCGACGACTCAAAGCTTCCACCCTATCCATATAAATATCCCGACCAACCACATATCGTAGTTTCCCTTCCAAAATTTTGTAGGCCTTTGAAATCGAGCAGGACCATGGTCCATTCTAGGGTCAGGAGACCCATCATGGGTCTCCACCATCAGAACCAAGGAATAAGCTTCCCAGAAAGCAGTCCCCAAAAATCAGATAAAAAAACTCAATCAATAGCAAACCAACAGGTTCAAACCCCAGACTAAGAGCAAACAGAAATAAAGGGCTCTGAATCAAATCTCCTTAATGAAATCTCAGATATTGAACCCGGTACAGAAAGGATTAAAATATATGGAAGGAAGACAGTTGGATCCCAATAAAACAAAACAATCCAGAATGCTAAGTCAGTCCAAATAGAACAACACCTTATCAATATCAGACCATCAAATTCGAGCCGCATACAAATAAACAATCAGAAGGATAGGGTTGAATACAACTGAATCCCAAAAGCCTGATACAGTCCAGAATCCAAGACGGCCACAAACAGAGACAAAAAATTTAATCTATATCAGACCAACCAATATCGATTTCCCAAAAGTAGACCTTTCAAATTCGAGTCTTGAGCATATAAGCAACCGGAAAGAAACTATATATCACAGCTTCATAATGTGTATATCAGAAATCATTTCCATCAAAGAAGGGATCCATCCATAAATAATAGAAGGCAGACGAAACCCAAATGTTCTGAAGGGATCAAACTAGCTTAAAAGGGAACAATACAATCGAAATGCCCCAAAAATCAGAAACATTCCAGGCTGCCAAGAAAAAACAGGGATACAATCGACATAAACACCAACAGGAACATACGTCGAAAGGGAGACGATAGAAGAAAAAAGACAATTCGATAACCTCAAAACTTCAGGAGCCTGTGAAAACGCAAATCCGAACCAAAATGGCTAAAATCAGAAACCTATATAGAGAAAGCGGATATCGATACTTTCAAGGAAAGGAACAAGACAGTCGAAAACCCCATATACTAGAAACTGTCCCAATGCCAAGTTAACACAGGGTTACATTGACTTAAAATCCTAGAAGGAAAATACACCGATAAGAGAGAATGAGAGTGGATATAAGATGACTCATACCCTCAATACCACGGGTGCCTATGATAGAGCAGACCCAAAACAATAATTATCCAGTGTAAGCCGCATTCAAATCCAGAATATGGTTATCACAATAGAAAACCCAAATACAGAGACCAAGAAAAAAACCCTTCCTCACTAACCCTTGGGCAATCAAACCAGGAGACTTCAGGTCGCAGTAATCCTTACAGAAGGCACAATACCGGCACATAAAAGAATGAACAACAAATATAGACAGTCAATCCAATCAACTGAAAACTATCCAGGAAGCCGGTTCGGGGCTGAGAATGGTAATGAAAATCAATAAACCGACATAAACCTGTGAGCGATAGACAAATCGCTAATAGTCACAAGAACTAGCAGTCATCTCATATATTCAATGCTGAACGCGAGAACGTATACCAATCCAAATATCTCATATCATTCCACAATAAAGCCAGGACAACAAAAAAAACGACAGCCCCGATAAAGAGACCGAGACAACGTGGGTAGGGTTTACTCACTGGATAATAACCCTTGTCTATGACCGAAAGACAAAGCAATAACGATACAAATCAGATAAACCCTAGTGATACCAAATCCGACAGACTCCAAACAGATAGGAGACAAATTAAAATGATGCCAAACCATGCCTATACCGACAAAAAACCGACAAATGCTGAAAACTTCCCACTTCTTTTAAGCTGGTTGGTACTAGTCCTCAATTATGAGGAGGGAATCCAACTGCCAGTAACGGCTAAAACAAAGATCAAAGAACCAACAAACCCCATATCAAAACACAGAGGGAGGGTATCGGAGTAAAAGGTCCGGCCAAAGGTCAAGAACCACCGAAAGGAATAACCCAAAAAATAGACGCCAGAACGAAGATCAAACCATCCCGAAATAACCCAGAAAAAAAGACTGACAACGATAACAGGTAGCCGTATCAACCAAGAGCCAAAACAGAAATGAACCGGCTGGATGATAAGGGTTATAGTGGCTACCTGTACCTCGAAAAATCACGTCTTCCATCACCATCAGTTCAGAAAGCCTGCAAGTACTCCGACTAGCAAGCTACAAGAAAACCCTAATTACCCTCGAAGCATTGCCAAGCCGCCTTGTAACCTAAAATTGTGAAATGAGATTTAAAATTAATAATAAGATATTTAAATTGTTGTGTACACACTAAATGATTAATTATAAATTATAGTTAAATTTTTTGTTATAAATTTATATATATAACAATCTATCACAATAGGTTAGCATGAGTAGTTAAGTATTGTGAATTGTAACCTTTTACTTATAATTCACAATACTTAACTACTCATGCTAACCTATTGTGATAGATTGTTATATATATAAATTTATAACAACAAATTTAACTATAATTTATAATTAATCATTTAGTGTGTACACAACAATTTAAATATCTTATTATTAATTTTAAATCTCATTTCACAATTTTAGATTAAAATAATGTTGAAATAAAGGATTTCTTTATGATAAGTTGAGGCAGAAAAAAATAAAAATGAGATCAATACAAACAAAGGAAGTATATTCTATTATTGCGAAATGTCATGAATGATTAGCCCCAACTTTGTCTGTTTTTGCTTATCTTTTCCGTAGTCATTAATCCACCATAAGCTCAAAATACTCCATTTTGTTCTTATTTATTGCCAATTTATCCATTTAAGTTCTTAGGCTTCTACGAGAATTGTTTTGAGAAGGAGTGTCTTTTGTATCCATCACAATAGATTTTTCAAATCGACATTTCAGACCAAGGTAGTGTGGCCATCTTCATGACTACTATAGAGTTGCATTTACTTATTCATTATGGCATTGAAGATCCTAGTCGACCAAATAAATGAATAGTTGACTAGGAAGTATATTTAATGAAGTAGTTGGGTCAGTAGACCAATTAATTAGATTGACCAACCAAGGTAGTTAAAGGAGTTATCAAATACCTTCTCTGATGTAACCATATAAATAGACATGAATCTATTATATAAGTGTAGTTGATTGAACCTATAAAAAGAATGTTTGTTATTGGTCCCATTGTGACTTTCTCTCAAATCTCCTTCTATGCGTACTTGCTTACATAGTAATTTTTTGTTTAATATGCCTGGCTAACTACAATACCGGCATAGTTGAAATTGCTTAGTCCAACAAACATGCCATGTAATAATGTTGGAAATATCCCATTTTACTACGGAGAAGAAGAACTAAAGATACATTGGTTTATGTGCAAGAACATACAGGATGCCATGGATGTAATCGATGAAACAAATAAGATGGCACAATTCACATGCACATTGAGAAAAAATCCTAACTTGGTTCATGAATTTAATATAAAACCATAGTAAGAGTAAAAATGACATGAAACATGAACTTTTAACATTCTTCAAAACCCAAGTGTGAAACATTTGGAAACACAAAAAACAAATTACAAGAGAATAAGTTAGAGATTACACTAAATATTTTATGAACCAAATACCAGATACATTTGAAAATGAGATCCTTGTATAATGGTTTGTTGTGGGATTACTACAAAGGATTAGAGTTCTCTTGAGAATGCATGAGATGAAGTCCTATGAGGAGGCTCTTAGAAAGGCCCAAAAAATTAAGTTAGAGGATGATGGTGCATCGTAATGATGGGTAGATGACTTGAAGAGAAGATAGAATGATGCAAATATCTATCTATGACCTATCAATAAGACATACTGGATTATGTTGTACACTCTATATATTAAATTGAGCACATAGATCTGTGGACAAACACACAACTCACAAGATAGATCACACAATTTACTCAGTTATTGAAGAATGAAACAATGCAAAAATGGCTTGCAACTGTGAATGCTTTTCATTAATAAAAGAGTAATTAGATAATAATTACAATGAAGTACAATGGCTTAAATAGCCACATGCAATTCGAATCCACATGAGGAAATTCAAATTGATTAGACTCTACTTGACTGTAGGTAACTAAGACCTTGTCTAAATCACCGTTGGAGGACTCAGTAGTTAACTGACCTTGTCTAAACCATTACCGAAGTTCAATGGAGTTCTAAAACACAACTCAAGTGTCCATTTCAGTGTTGATTGAGGCTAACTGACCGTGGTAGGTGAGAAATACGCCTCTCCTGCATGCAGCCATGCAAACCTAGCGTTAACTGAATGTAGAGGAATAGAACTGAATGTAACTGACTCCTAACTCATCTTGACTAGTCACTAACTGAACTCAACTGATGAAGGTTGGTATCGACACTCCCAGTGGCTCCTAAATTGTAGCAATTGATCTAGGAGGCTCCTAAACTGATGCATGCAAGTGCAATCAGTGGCAGTAGGCCTCAATTAGTGTTCCCCACACTTTAGTAACAGGAACATGTGCCCCAATTAGGCCAAGTGGACCCAATGGTGCTAGTGACTAAAAATAGACTGGATGGACTCTCGATTTAGACATGACTCCTGATTTTGACATATGACCAAATTGGACAAGGGAGGATTAATAATCCTAACACTATAAAAATGAAGGACAAACTAACGATTGCTATAAATATAGAGAATTGATTGAGAGACACTAGGACGTCAGGGTCTTACACACTAAATGTTTTTACAGGATTTGTGAAAGTGTATCAAACCATTCTACAAGATATTTCTCCCACAAATTAAAGAATGCTAAACCAAAGTAACGTGCCATTTGTGAAGAACCCACCCACAACACAACAAAAAAGTAACTCAATGGAAAGAACAAGCCTGATTATCAAACAATGTACCATACACAAATGACAAATCAAAACCAACAAGGTGGTGGGTATTAAGGCAGAGGAAGAGGTGGTTATGGAGGTTGAGGTAAATACGAAGTTATAGGAGGTCAAGGGAGGTATGAAAATAAGTACTATTTTATATGTTATAGGGAATACAATTTAAGTCTTGACTACCCCTTGAAAGACATGACAAATTGTTTCTTCTTGTGATTTGAAGAACTTGATTCTTCCTTCTTACCTTACTTATTGAAAATTTTCACTAAGAATGGAGTAGGAAACCAATTCTTGGATTATTATCCCATAATGCTAAAAAAAACAATGAACATAAGGAATTTTAACCTTTTGCAGTGTATTCCATAACGTAAGTCTGTTAACTCTAAAAATTTACATGGTGAAAAAAGACAATAACTAAAAACGAGAAAGATGAAAATTTATAGAGAATCCCTCTTGCAAAAACTAGTATAAAGGACAAAGAACATTGCCCCAAACCTAGAAGAAACTAATAAATGATCAAAGAAGTCATTGGTATTTTTAAAGAATTATCTAAGAGACTTAGATAATAGAAATACCAATAAGATAAAAAATGTTGCATTGGATGAGTTCCTTGAACTTTTAAGTGAGGAAGAAATGGTTATGCAACTACTGGAGTTAATGGAAATATTAAAAAACTATAAGAAAGGAAACAAGGGGATAAAAAACTTGTCATATGAACCAAGGAGAAATATATACCGATGACTATGATCCATAAGTCAACCTAGAAATTGAGGGATATTTATTCCAAATTTGTAGTTGACTTCAGATCATAGGCATATATTTACAAAATATACATGGGTAAATAAGGGGAGACCTAACCTAAATAGGTTGAGGAAATTTTTGAAATTGGTAGAAAAAAGGTTTGTTGAATCCATTGGGATATTGAAAGGAGAAGAAATGGCTGTTAAGGGAATAGAAACAATGGTATACTTTGAAAGTAATTGACTTGGTTGGTCAAGGGTACAACAACATATGTGGGATTAATGGGACGAGTTTGTTGTCAACAAATGAAGGAAACCACACCCCTTGAAAAAGACACAATAAAATTAAAAAAAGGGAGACGGATAATCATTCCCTTGGATCTAATGAAGGTAAACCTTGGTTAGATGCATGCGGTGAGGAAGGTGATATAAGGAATATTTACCAAGCGATTTAAGGAAAAGGGGATAATGTTGAACTAAATGAAAAAGGTGAATTACACTTGGGAACACCTCTATCGATATGCCAAAATTTAGACACAGAAATTTATGAATGACAAATGGAAAACTGTGAGGCAATATGTTGCAATTGCTAGACAGTTGAGGCTATTTCTAGAAGTAATCTCATAACATGTTTTTCCATTAAGTATATACCAATTGTACATCAAAAAATGTTATATAGTACCCTAGTTTGATAATTGCCAATGTAGAATTGATAATATTCCCTCCACTCAGATTTAAATAAAGGGAATCCCTTGTTGCACACATCAAGAAATTATTAAATAATGTTGGAAAATAAGGTCGACTACAAAGATTAGTGCAGTCGGTTGCTGACCATGCTAATTGGTGTTGGGGTACTCATGCTCCACAAATACAGACTTGGACCATGGTGGCAACTTATTTTTTGTATATATTTGGAGGAAATAAATTGATAGATGCAACACAACTTGAAAAATTTAAACTTGATTATATAACGATAAGGCATATTAAAGAATGTGAAAAGGAATGGAAAATAATTGGCTCAAGATATGAAAGAGTTTGGCCATATTTATTCCCTAGTACCCCTAATATATACATTGTAAATGGTATAAAATAGAAGAATCTAAGGAGGATACGTGGAGTTGGCATACCATTAGATGAAATTTTATAAACAACTTCACCTTTGTACCAACATAAGTAGAATTGGAGGAAGTAATGTAGGAAATCTAGCAATTCATTGAGAAATCGACCACTAGTAGCATAAAGGACAAGGGCAAGTTGAAGTTCGACATAGGGTCAACATTGACTTGCAATACAATATCATACAAAGAAGAAGAGAATACAAATTATTATGAGAAGAATTGAAATGGAAAATATTTTTTTTGTAAAAAGTTTTAGATGAAGGAAATATCATCTGAAAGTTATAAAATAAGTAAAATATGTGTTAAAAGTGTCAAAACAAGTTGAATTAGAAAAAAGAGACAAGTTTGATTTCCTACCAAATATAATGGAATTAAGGAGGATAATATGAATTTACATGAGTCGAAGCCATCAGAGTGGATATATGGATGCAAAGTTAAAAATCATGGAGGTGAATATCTCAAATGATGAATGAGCAACAATGGCTAGAATTGACGACTACTACTAAAAAAAAGTAGACAACATAAATAATTGACCTATTGAAGGAATATCATGACGTGTTTTCTCAAGTTTAAAAAGGCTTAAAATGTATAGTCAAAGAAATGGGAGAGATGAAAACCAAACTTGTACTAAATGCAAAACTAGTAAAGAAAAGGACTTGTAAAATGACTCACAAGTATAAGGAGATCATGCAAAAGGGAATAAGAAACATGCTAGCAACATATATCATCTATCCTTTTGATAAATTAGTGGGATAGCCTTGATTGTCCAGCCAAAGAATCATGACCCAAAATGACTAATGATCTGTGTTGATATTGGAGGGTTGAACAAAGTAATGCCTATAGATCCGTTCTTGTCCCCATTCACAAATTATATTATCAATGAAGTAACTAGTCATGAATGCAATTCATTCACATATGGATTATCAGGTTATAACTGGGTACCTATTGTAAAAGAAGATCAACATAAAACTATGTTTGTGATAGAATTTGTGTTGTTTTATTACAAAGTCATGCCATTAAGACTAAAGAATGCCCCTATTGTCTTCTCAAGGGTACTAGTAGTTAATGAATTCCAAGAATAAATCTACTAAGCAATGTTAGTATGCCTCGATGATGGGATGATATATAGCTTACTTAAAAATCATATAGATTGGCTCTGACTTATTCTAGAACGATTCCATCAAATCCATATTTCCTTGAACATAAAGAAGTGTATATTCCTTACCCTGATCGTGTTATATAATAATAATAATAATAATAATAATAATAAATAACAATATTGATAAATAGAAATATTGATAAACGATTATTAAATATTAAATGACACATTCATTCGTGAATGATCACCATATAGTTCCTTTAGAATTTCTATATGTACGACACTATCATCAATTTGTAATCACCATTCATATTTTACTCTTATATAATAACTATTCATCATGGAACCATTTTCTATTGGTATATTCAATTGAGTTAGCTTTCGAGTGTAAACCAAATACAGTATACAACAGTGGCATCAGATCCCCTTCTTGGGCTTGATTTTGGCGTTTGGCCACAAACCCTTCTTGAAGATTCTCCGAAACTTGGATTTTGGCCATTAATTTTAGCTTTGTCTAAACTTGGATTTGGCCATCATTTTTGGGTTTCCAAAAAATCTAGGACCTTGTCCAAATGCAGGCCTTTGGCTAAATAAGATTCAATTAAGTTAATATAAAAAATAAAAAAAGGAGAAAATAATAAATTATTTCAGATGAAAATAAGAAGAGGAGATCAAGAAGTAAGAAAAAAATATTACAAAGAAGAAGTGGGAAAAATAATTATCCGCAAGAGAAAAAACAACTGAAAAAGAGAGAAAGTCAAAGAATAGAATTCATAAAACCACACATGGTTTTATGAAATCGCACGTGGTTTTACTTAGTAAGGTATGCTTTGAGGACAAATCATCCTCAAAGGCAAGGAAACACACACACACACATAAACATAAACAACAATATTGATAAATGATTATTAAATATTAAAGGACACATTCATTTGTGAATGGTCGCCATATAATTACTTTAGGATTTTTATATGTACGACACTATCATCAATTTGTAATCATCATTTATATTTTACTCTTACATAATTATTCACCATGGGACTATTTTCTATTGGTCTATTCAATTGAGATAACTTTTGCTTGTAAACCAGATATAGTATACAATAGATCGATATTGGTTTGTAAACTTCCATGTATATACCACTGAACTAGTTAGTCACAATGAATCTTACAACTTAGTTCATTGTGTTAATTTAATTTCATAAAATACTGAAGACAATGGAACTGAAAGATAAACTAGAGAAAATATGTTAATTTAATTGTGTTGATCTGCTTGTTGTTTCATTTGATTATGTGCTAGATTCAGGTTGTACTTAAGTGTTGAAGAACTTGTTATTGATGATCCATGTGGTATTCCACTGCTTGAACCTTAGATGAGTCTCTTATTGAATATATGATGGATGGTGGGTGATAGCCATAGAGTGCCATACATGGGATCATTTTTGCTGATGCATGGAAGGAAGTGTTATACCACCGTTATGCCAAGGGTGACCACTTGACCAAATGTGTTTGTTTATTAGTTGCAAAACATCGAAGACACCCTTCCAAACATTTGTTCACTATCTCCATTTGTCCATTAGATTGAGGATGATACAATGAGCTATGGGCCAGATGAGTACCTATACAAGAAAATAATTCAGTCAAAAAATTTTCAGTTAAAAAAATGGGATCCCCGTCACTTATTATAATATTTGGAGTACCATGTAGTTTTTGGACTGTCTCCATAAAAGAATTAATGACTGTGCTATCTTTGAAGGGGTGAGATAGTGCATAGAAGTGTGCATATTTAGTAAGTCTATCAACAACCACCATGATGATACTCTTTCCTTCATACATTGGTAAACCTATGATAAAATCCATCGATACCTTTTTCCACCTTTGGATTGGAATGAAAAATGGTTGTAGAAGACCTGGGGTCTTAATGATTTCCACTTTGTTTTGTTTGCAAACCAAAAATTCTATCACCAATTTTTGAACATCAGTTTTAAGGCCATCCCCCAAAAAATATTTCTTTACCTTATGGTAGGTTTTTAAGAAACCTGAGTGCCCTCCTACCTGTGAGGAGTGGAATTCCAAAAGTAACTTTTGTTTGAGTTGGGAAATACTATAGCAATTCATATTTCCACTTAAACGTATTAGAGGAACTCGGATCTTGTTGCAACTTTTGAATGAATGTCCATATTTCTTCGTCATTCTTCCATTCATCTCTTACTTCGATTCGATTATCCAATATGGTTGGATGATGGATATAGCATAAAGAAATGGTTCAACATCCTCATCTTTCCTGGAGAGTAAATCAGCCACAACCTTTTGTTTCCCCTTTTTATAGATGATTTCAAAGTCTGATCCCAACATCTTTGTCACCCATTTTTGTTGCTCAGGCTCAATTTTAACCTTGAAATGTCTTCCTATGAGGTAGGGGCACCATTTCTTCAGGGCATGTATTATTTCCTTCATTTCCTTCTCATAAATGGGATTTTGTAAGTTCTTTCCCTTGATGGAATCACTTGTGAAAGAAAGCGGGTGTCCTTCTTGCATTAATACAACTCCAATTCCATTTCTTGAAGCATCACATTCCATAATAAAGGTTTTTGTGAAGTATGGTGTGCACAAAACAAGAGATTTGCACATTGACTCTTTGAGTTTTTGAAAAGATTGACTTGTCTCTAGAGTTCAAGAAAATGCATCTTTATTCAATGATGTTGTTAGAGGAGTTGTTATTCTTCCATAGTTCCAAACATACTTGCGCTAGTACTTTGTCAGGCCTAATAATCCTTGAATATTCTTCAGGGTTTTGGGAATCGACTAGTCCATCATGGATTTAATTTCTTAGGGTCTACATTGACACCTTAATGAGATACAATATGTACCAAATATTCTACCTCCTTTAACCCAAATAAAAATTTTGAGGGTTTTGCATATAGTTGTTTCTCCTTTAGTAGTTGTAGTACCTTATCAACATGTTGAACATGTTCTTCCCAAGACTTTCTATAGATTAATATATCATCGAAGAATACTAGCACAAATTTTCTAAGGAAATGATTGAAAATGGAATTCATCCCACTTTTAAATGTGGAAGGCGCATTCGTGAGACCAAATAGCATGACCCAAAAATTCATAATGAACTTCATGAGTTCTAAATTCCATTTTGGGGACTTATTCATCCTTCATTCGAATTGTATGATACCCAGAATGAAGATCCAAATTTTTGAAGAAAACTGCTCCATGTAATTCATCAATGACAAGAATGAGAAACTTATCTTTAATGGTGATCTTGTTAATCTCTCTATAATCAGGACATATACGCCATGATTAAATTGGATTGGGTACCATCACCACTGGTGCAGAGTAAGAACTTTGGCCAGGCCTAATTATGCCAACCTCTAACATTTTAGTATCTATACACTTAATTTTCACTCTTCTGTCCATAGGGGTATCTGTAAGGTTTGATGTTAGGAGGACCACTTCCTATAATTAAGTGAATAGCATGATCAAAATCTCGAATATGTGGAATACCTTTTGGAATATCTTAAAATACCTTGAAATGCTTATTAATGACCCTTTGGAGATCTAGGGAGATGTGAACTTCTATTTTTTAACATCTAATGAGAATAGGTGTGAAACTACACATTTATGTCCCTTTTTCAACAATTTTGTCATACCATTAGAGATTATTACCTTGATGGGTTTACCCATGATACCATTTATCCCATATTATTTTCCTTCCCATGAAAATTTCATGAAAAGATTTTGAAAATTAAAAGCCACTATTCCCAATGATTGTAACCATTGGTCCCCTAAGACAACATCAACACCACCCATTGGGATAGAAATCATTGGAATATTCAATACATATTCCCCCATAGTAAGATTGATATTATGGCATTTCCATGAGCAATCTATAGTTCCTCCATCTACAATCATTACTTAAAACTTTGGTGCTGATATACAAAGCAATTAAGAACTTTTGCTAATTTACAATGAATGAAATTACGATTACTACCAGAATCAATCAACATTGTTACCTTCTTCTTTTTGATATATCCTTCGATCTTGAGAGTTTTAGGAGTGATAATTCCATCCAATGCATGACAATATATGGTGGGAGTAATTTATTTTGAATTAGTTTCTTCTATTTATTCATCTTGAGATGGTTCTTCTTCTTTTTGTTTTTCCTCTTCATAATATATGTATAATAATTTTGTTCTCACCGCACTTATGTCACTTACTATAATTTATATCACAATTAAAACATAAGCCTTTTTCTCTACTTTCATTTAGATGTTGGGGTGTCAACCTTTAAGTGGTTTAGAAGAAGGAACATTTTTCTCTCTATATGTCAGTGGAGGTGGTCTTTCTAGTAGTATTCTTCATATTTTTACTTTCCACCTTCCTTTCCACCATTAAATCCTTCTTTCGGGATGATGGTTCAAAGAGATGCACCTCATGTTGAATGATATCCTTCAATGTTCTAATAAAGAGATCCAACAAATTTTCTTCACTCCAAGACTTAGATTCTGAAACTGCTTGATGGGAACTGTAACTAGACCTTTTTGCTTGAGATTAACCAACTGGATAAAGAAGGTGTTGCTATTTATATCCCCATAATGTGCAATCAATTATTCTGTGAATATAGAACAATATATAATAGTCCTTTTTATGGTCATAAATCCATTGGTACCATACAAATTGATCAGGTTCTAAATATAAGGATGCAATAGTTACTTTTTGCAAAGTTGGCACCTGGTGTAGATTAAGGAATTGCTCCATATGAAATATACATGTGATTGGATCTTTGGAATCAAACTTTATCATGTCAATCTTGGGAATAAAGTATTTCTTTGGACCTGAGTTGAACCAATGATGATGTAGTGAATCATCACATTTCAGATACTTAAACTTCTGATTCTCCAATTATTTTTCAATACGTGACTGGAATAAGTCCTCTTTTCCCTCCTTATCCTCTTATTAAGTAGATAAATGAGGAATACATCTATGTTTTATATCCTTCATCAGTTCCTTCAATTCTTGAATATCTTCTTTACTAGCCATCTCATTGGCCATCTTTACTAGATATCCTTTTCTATCCATTACCTTGAGATCCTCTTTATTGCCCATTACCTTGATATCCTCTTTACCGACCATCCCCTTGAGATCCTCTTTAGTGGCCATCTGTTGAGATCCTCTTTAATTTTCATCTTTTTCAATTCCTTCTCTATATCACTTTTTTTCTTTATCAATTGAATATAGGTCACTGCATTTCTACTCCATTCCTCAAACTTTTCACTTAACTGATTCAAGTCTCATCTTAATTCTTCATTTTCTTCATATGTCGGGGATGAATCCTCTGTTGGTTTGATTGGAGTGTGATTTTTTCCACTTAATTTTGGTGTAATTTTGAACAAAATAAATATATCTCAAACCCTAGGGTTCACCAAAATAGATCCTTCTTCTCAATGTATTCTAATTGAAAATGGCGTACCTTTTTCAAAACCTAATTGGGAGACTATTTAGTGGATAACTTGGAGTTGAGGTAAATATGTGAATTTGGATCCTCTATGTCTGAAACTTCTTCTTGTGGTATCTTGACGTGTCCTATTTTTGATTGCACAAATATCACCTAATTTGGATGTACCAATAAAAAGTTATTGCAAATATCCCAACACTTGTTATTTTTGGTCTATCCATAAGAGCAAACTTGTACTGTATGCCGCATGTCCAATATTTTGTATCTAAGGATGAAAATTTTACCACATATACCCTAGTTTGTATGATTTCTTATGCAATAGGTATCACACAATTTGGATCATGGATGCCTCATATATTACCTTTTTCCACAGAACACCTGTTTTAGACTAGGTTTTGGACTAGTAAAAAACCCTAGATTCATTTACACATATCTTTGAAAATGTAATGGATTAGGGTGTGAATTTCATACTGATGATATCTAGACCTATTTTAGAGGTGATTTTTTAACCTCGATCTCTGATTCCGTGTAGAAAAAAGTTGTAGTGAAAATTCCAAGATGACTTGTTTTGCATAAGTTAGTCCCGAGGAAAGAAATCTGATACCAAATGTTATGCAACCAAGTCCCAGAAATAACATAAAAAGAGCAGAAATAGACCAAAATAAATTAATCCATGCCTTAATATTGAATAACAAAGATGAATACCAATCCTCTTCGAGGGAGGAGCCTCCTTACACAATGTACTAGGTACATAATACAAGACACAAATCCATTGATGACTAAAATAAGAATATCTCCTTCCTATATATAGGAGGCAAAGGTGTACCATAAAACTAATAGACCCACTAATAAACCCAATCTGACATCAATAATATGTAATGCACCATAATATAGGGGGTAATGTGCCATAATTAATGGATGATCAAAATAAGTACACAATCCAAACAATAAAACAATATATACCCTAGGAAAACCCACTATGGGGAAAAACCCATCCATAAATGAGGACTATGCATTGCTCTTCATATCAAAATGAAAATACAAAGGAAATGGTAATCTTTATGGAGTTACCTATGAATATACGGTTAGATGTATCTCCTATATCCCTTTTTATGCTCTAACATTACCTCTTGTGTTTTTTCTCAACTATGGAACAATACAATAAATCAAAAGAATGACTCTCCTTCTTCTAGCGACCCAATATTTAACATAGTCTAACAACCGTCTAGGGTTAGTTTTAACGTTTTGCATGCCTCAACTCTTGATTAGGGTTAGGGTATCGGTCCTTATAGAATTTTCTTGAATTTCCACACATGAATTGCCCCACATGTGTGAAAAATTAGAGCTTACATGGAATTAACTCGGTATCATGGTGGTCAATTGCATAGGTCAACTTGAGGGAGGCGTAAATTTTGAATACATACTTCAATTAAGGAAATATTTGGACTGTTGGAAATGTATTAGAGTATAAAATCACCCCAATGACCATGGAATTAAATATGGGTTGTTTTACCCCAAAAAATGTAATTTATACCCTTAAACAGGCCCCAGAAGGTTTCGGTCCCCAAATGTACAAAACGAGTACTACCCATAAAAATCAACCTACAAGGCAATTCATCCAATATTTTGACCCTAAAAGCTTCAGGTAGGTGATAAATTTTATATTGATCCATTTTGGATAAGGGATATTATTGGGACACATATTTTGTAAAGAAGGAATTAAGGTTGAATTCATAAAAATAAAAATTATACTCAACTTGAAACTCTTTGTAAACCCTAAACATATAAGAATTTTTCTAGGTCACACTGGTTATTATAAAAAATCTATCAAGAACTATTCATATATAACCTTTTTGATAGATAAGCTACTGAAGTCAAATGATAAGTTTGTTTGGAGAAAATAATGCAATGAATCATTGAAATATTAAAAATAAAGTTCGTTGAAACACTGATCTTAAGGTTTCTCTACTGGATAATGAAATTTTATGTACATGTCAATGCATCAAGCATTGGAATCTAGGCTGTATTAGAACAACTAGAAGAAGGAGTGTTATAGAATTATTGAACATCCATTTCTCTTTGATGTCCACATGGCCTTCATATTGATCACTTATAGTCATTGCTCAACTCAAAGAATACTTTAAAAGAGTCTTTTTTTTGCCACACCCATGTGTTTTCATTTGAAGTAAGGCACATACATGCGCTTTTCCCATGAGAAAGTGTCATGTCCCCAAATTTTGACTATGGACCAATCCATCAAACTAGGGGATGGATGGCCTAAGTCACTTGGTAAAGTTCATAAGAAATGATCAAAATGGTAATATGGGTCATGAATTTGTAAAGTGTGATGCCCAAAAATTGTAAATAATAAAACATTATATCATATTGGACAAGGGGGGTGCATAGGAGGGTGTATTGGACCCACATGAAGTGTAAATTTGCCATCCAAGGTGGAATAAGTCTCATAATGAAGACATCTTATGCAACTCCCCCCTTTTCAGTTATTCGAATAATCTCAACAATTGGTATCAGAATGGGTTCCTTTTATTTAAAGCTAGATCTGTCAGCTTAAACATGACAAGTCATGAAGGGACTTTAACTAATAAGGTTCCTCTGTTTGATGGAACAAATTTTTTCTTATTGAAGGTTAGAATGAGAACATATCTAATGTCCTTAGGTGCTGATGTTTGGGATGTAGTAGACACTGTCTATGTAAAGTCAGTTGTGCTAGCCCCCAAAGATGATAAGTTGGAATTAGTTTTAACGCAAAGGACATGAATGATATCATGAGTGTTCTTGCAGAAGCTGAGTTTGTTAAGGTGATGCATCTTGAATCTGCAAAAGAGACGTGGGACAAACTTATAAGCAGTTATGAAGGAAATGAGAAAGTAAAAGTTTCCAAATTGTAGACATATAGACTGAAATTTAAACAATTAAATATGAATGAGAATGAGACTGTTAGTAAATATTTCTTATGAGTAGAAGATACCATGAATGTTATGAAAGGTCTTCGTGAAAAGATTGAGCAAGCAACCTTAGTTCAGAAAATTTTGAGATCTTTTCCTGATAGATTTAATCCCAAAGTTTCTGCAATAGAAGAATTAAATGATCTTAAAACTCTGCCTCTTGACCAACTCCTAGTAACTCTGATTGCTTATGAAATGGGGATTAGTAAAGATAAATCCACCACTAGAGAAGCATCCTTTAAAGAGGATAAGAACACTGATTCTGAAATGGATGTGATTGAAGAAAAAATTGTAAGAAGGTTGAAGAAAGGATCGAGTAAATATAAAGGAAAGATGCCCTTTAAATGTTTCAAATGTGGTAAGATAGGCCATTTTGAATCTAAATGTACTCACAAGAAAAATGGCCAGACTTCTAATGATGAAGAGAGCTACACATTCAAGAAATACAATAAATATGCTAAATATAAAAAGAAAATCTTGTGTGCAAATCATGTTGATTCCTGAGAAGAGATAGACAGTGATTCATCTTGTGAAGATAAAGTGAATAATTTTATGCTTATGGCCATAGAAGATTTTGAAAATGAATATACAAGAAGCAACCTGAATGATGAAGAAGCTATGGTTGATATGGAGGGTGAACTAATCAGTGCTCAGGAAGAGATTGACAGACTCACACTAAAGAAGAGGAAACAAAAACAATTGTTGATCCAGTATGAAAAGAATGGTAAAAAACCAAGTGAAGATCTTTCTATGTTAAAATTAGAATTAGAAAAGGAAAAGAAAATAGAAGATATTCTAAAACAACAATTAGCAAAGGAGAAAATGAGATGTGAAGCATTGGAAGAAGAAGTAGTGACAACTAAAGAATTGGAGAAATTTCAAGCTTTTTATCACCAAAATCTGTCAAGTATGAAAGCTTCAAAAGAACTGAACAACATTCTCAGTAAGCAAATATCTCCATTGTTAAAAATAGGTCTCAGTTATGAAGAAGGTTCAAGTAGCAATCACTCAGAGAACACGAAATCAGGTAAGTTGATTAAAATTCAAAGCATCAAACAGTTAGAATATGAACATACCTTGTAAACAAAAGAGAATGAAAATGAAACAAGCATCAGAATCAAGGATTTCGAGCAGAAATATTGATCAAGATTTGCTTAGGAACAAAGCCAACAAAATACGAGGAAACCAATTCCAAGAAGACAACCAAGATTCAGGTACCAAGAGTTTTTCATGGCTACTGTTATTGTTGTTCTAATTTTGGCCATAAAGCTGCAAATTGTGCTTTTAATTTTAGAAGTATGCAACTGAGGATGCCAAATAATGATGAAATGCTGCAACATAGAACAAGACAGTCACTGAGTAACCAACAACTTCATACAACAAGATTTACAACTAAAAAAAGAACTCACAATAGACATACCAACCCTTTTGATCTATTGTACAATGAGCCAAAATGTTGTATTTGTCATAATTATGGACACAAAGCCTTAAAATGTCATTTGAAGAATTAGAGACCATATTCAAGAATGAATTACTTAGCTAAAAATGTTGAAGTTTGGAAGATTAAAGAAAGTAACAAGTTTGGATTAGTACTTTTTGTTCAAAAGAAAAAGGACCCCTGGTATACTGACAGTGGATGCTCCAAACACATGACTGGTGATAAAAGTAAGTTTTTGTTTCTAAGTGAAAGTAAATCAGCAAATGTAACTTTTGGAAATGATGCTCTAGGGAAAATCAAGAAAAGGAATGGTAGGTTTGAGTAATGTAAAAGGGAAATCTTAATATGTGTTGTTTGTAGATGGTATGAAGCATAATATTCTCAGTGTCAGTCAGGTCTATGATAGAGGGTGTGAAGTTGTTTTCACTTCTAGAGATTGCAAAATAAAATCTGTACCCTCAGGAAAATTAGTTGCAAAAGGCATAAGAACTGAAAACAATGTATATGTTTTGAAATAATAAAAATAAGAATGTCATTTAAGCAAGTATGATGAAAGCTGGATATGGCATAGGAGACTCGAAAACCTAAACTTTGATCACATAATCAAGCTTAGAAATATTGAATAAGTAAAAGATCTTCCAAAAATATCAAAGCCATATGATTATGTATGTAAATCTTGTCAAATGGGAAAGTTGACTCACATGCAGTTTAAATCTAAAAATTTCACATCAATAGACAAGCCTCTTCAGTTAGTGAATATGGATTTGTGTGGACCATCAAGGAAGGAATGCACATGAAGAGAAAGATATTTTATGCTGGTCATTGATGATTATTCTAGACTCACATGGGTTTCCCTTCTGAAGGAAAAATCTGAAGCATTTGAAAAGTTCAAAGTATTTAAGGCCGTGCTTGAGAATCAGACAGGTAAAAGACTGAAGGCAGTAAGGTCTGATAGAGGAGGATAATTTAGTTCAGAATACTTCAAAGAGTTTTGTGATAAACATGGAATAAAAAGAGAATATACTATCTCAGGGACTCCACAATAGAATGGAGTAGTTGAGAGACAAAATAGATCAATTTAGCATATGGAGAGATCAATGATGAATGCAAAAAATATTTCTCAAACATATTGGGTAGAGGCAATTCACACAACTGTCCATATTCTTAACAAAGCTCATCTAAGAACAAACAATGATATGACTCCTTATGAACTATGGTTTGGAATACCTGCCTCTATTAAAGATTTTAAAGTCTTTGGAAGTAAATGTTATATTAAAAATAATGATGAACATATTGGTAAATACGATGATAGGGCTGATGAAGGTATTTTCCTAGGTCATCATCGTATTTTCCCTAAAATGTTTAAAGTGCAAATGTTGAGTAAAATCAAAGATCAAATAAAAGAAAATGTAATCAAGCTGGAATTTCTATTCAGATATAGAACGCAGATCATATGATCAATCATAGATCGTAGTTGTTTTTGGACATCGTATTTTGGGCAACTATCTGACACAGATACATAGACGCAGATCAAAATACTGTAGCAATTGTGGAATTTGAAGAGAACAAAAGTTACATATCATAGGTGTTTTGAGACATTGTATTTTGGGAAACTATCTAACGCAGATACATAGATGTAGATTAAAAGACTGAGGCAGTTGCAGAACTTGAAGAAAGGTATTTTTATTTTTTTCTTATACAATCACATTTCATATCAGGGAGGATGGATGGGGAAAGAATCCAGTATAGTATCAATGAATTTAGAAAACTTTAGAAGACCAACTGAAAAAGAAGTCAAAAGTTATGTACATGAAGTAGAAGGATTCATGCCAAGAGAAGAACAAAGTTATTAAAAGGGGATTTCTTCCTTCTAGAATGTGAATCATGGAAATCCAAGAATATTTTGATCCAATATGTATCAAAATTTCTTTATATGAAACTGTTTCCTGTGTAGAAAATTTGGTCACAAAGTAACAAACTGTAGAGAACAACTAAGGAACTATGATAAAGAGCATAGAATGCCTTACATAAGGAATAACAACAAGGAAATGACTAAAGTTTAAAAATTACGCTCAAATACTTTTAGTCCTACGAGTACAAAACATGAGTTCCAACAATGCAGTAACTATGGAAACATAGCAAAAAAATGTGAAAAAGGGTCTTCATTGGCAAACAATTATCTCTCAAAGAAGATCTGGCAGAAAAAACTTGTTCAATCAGGTTATGAAGGATGCAAACTAACACTACATGCAAAAAACAAGAAAGGAAAATGGTATATTGACACCATTGACTTCTCTAAACATATGACAGGTGACAAAGGAATTTTTATTAAGCCTCAAAGAATAAAAATGAAGAAATGTCTACTTTGGAGGCAATGACTCAACAAAGATCATAGGTAAAGGAATGCTCACCCTCAGAAACCCAAGAACAAAAGCAAATAATGTTCTGATGGTTTAAAATATGAAACACAATATTCTCAATGTGAGTCAAATGTGCGACTAAGGACACACTCTCACATTCAATTAAGAGAAATGCAAGATTAAAGACAAAGACACTGGCAAATTGGTAGCGATGACTACTAGAACTCCAAGAAACATTTACATAATTGATGAAAAGGAAGAAATATGTTGTCTTGGACAATAGATGAAAAATGGATCTGTCACAGGAGAATGGGACATATAAATTTTGATAATCTAGTCAGAATTAGCAAGATACAAGCAATATGAGATATTCCGAGTATCACAAAGCCTTTGTAGTCAATTTGTAAATACTGTTAGTTAGGAAAACAAACAAGAGTCAGTTTCAAGGGAAATGAGCATTCAACATCTAGACCACTAGAATTATTTCATACAAATCTATGTGGACCCACCAAATGAAAGGGCCGAAAGGTGAACACTACTTTGCAATTTTCATAGATGACTATACTAGAATGACATGGGTTTTCTTCCTTAAGAAAAAATCCGAAACATTTGAGTGCTTCAAAGCTCTCAATGTTTTTCTTGAAAATGAAAGAGATAAAAAAATCAAGTGTCTCTAGTGAGAAAACGACGAATAATTCATTTCAAATGAATTCGAGGACTATTGTGAACAACATGGAATAAATACTCTTAGAAGAAATTTGGATGAAAAATGGACTTCCTAAGGAAAATGATAAAAAAATGCCATGTAGGCAATTTTTTATACTATTTCACTTTGATTGAAGCTGCCGAGGATTATTTCACTTTGATCAAATATAAATTAAATATATATTTTATATTAAAATCAATTTATGAGGATGAAGTTTGATGTAGTGTTTTCACCCAAAATAAGCAAATAAAATTAATACACAGTTTCATCTTAAAAATTATTTCCCCAAACTTTTCATAGTGTATAGTATTATAATATATTAGTTTTAATATTAATTATTACACTAGTGGAAAATGAGAGATTAGTGACTAGGAGACCAAAAAGTTTGGTCACCATAGATTTTTTCAAGGGATAAATGACCAAAATTGGTAAATTTAAGT